>JARVLU010000179.1:22257382-22278436 GCA_031762415.1 Simpsonichthys santanae | reverse complement strand
ATTTTTAAATGTTTCTTTTTTTTTTTTTTTTTTTTTTTTGGGTTTTGTTTTGCTTTGTTTTGTTGTTTGAATGTCCAGAGGACCAGACTTAACTTTTTTAGATTGTCTTAATCTATTTGTTCTGTCTTATTGCACTTTGACTGCCCCTGCAGTTTTTGAAATGTGCTATAGAAATAAAATTGATTGATTGATTGCATTAAAGAGACAAACTGAAGAAAAATATTTAATAAACATGAGGGTTATGATGGGGGGGGGGTCCCTGAAACTTTTCCTCCTCTGTGAGGTCCCTAAACTCAACAAGTTTGAGAACCCCTGTTTTAAACTATTCCAATAACTACTGGCGTCAATTGTGTCTGTTAGCAAAATATCTCATGAATGACTAAAACGATTTTAATAAAACTCAGAAAATAATCACTGGATTTATCTCTACAACTAAAGAACCTTTAGAAAAATGAGCTAATTTTACAGATGTGCTGAAAGGATGATATGCATTGGTCATGTTTAAATTTAGACCCAACAAGTAACTGGTAGCCACAGGTTTGGAGTGTCCTGTCCTGTGAGCTGTGTTTAGTGTACAGTATATTAAAAGACTCATCGTCATCTTTAGAGAATTTTAATGTGGTCGCAAGTTCAAGCTTTTCACAAGAGTCTACAAGGTACATTGCTCCAAATACTGTTTCTTAAATGACACAAGAAATGCTTTGACATGTATGCAGTACAAACTGTGTTTATTGACATGGCTTTTTAAATAGTACAAGATGCAAATGAAAACAATAGAATCAGAACAATTGTTAGTTTAACATGAAGTAATAAATGTATGGGGAGAAAGCAGAACGGAGAAGTATGATAGGAATACACATCCCTGTTAATGTGGAGTTTAGTTTTTAGGACAAAACCTTCACTGCTGTGTTGTTGGTTATGAAAAAGAGACAAGTATTACAAACATTTATCCACATTTGTGGTTGCCTTGGTTACATTTAGTTGAATCTGGCAATGTTTGGTAAGGGAATTTCAACCTCTATCCGTCTGTCATCTACTTTAACGTAGGATTCAACACCCTTGCTTTTCTCTTTGAGGGTCCTAATGACGGTGTTGTGGACGGTGTTAACGCCTTTTACTGAAGAGTCAATCCAAGACTGGACGTCTGTTCTAAACTGTTCAGTAGATGCATAAGGTGACAGGGTTGTAAATTGGGAGAGTTTATCCATCACATATCTCAGAAATTCTACAATGATTCTTTGGACGTCCTTAATTTGCTCAGGAATCTTGGGATTTTTGTACACATCATCCAAGAAGTTGTAAATGCCCTCTAGGTTTTCTTGTTTTAGACGTTGGAGCAAGTTTTCACTCTGTTCAACGATAAACTGCACAAACGCTGAGAATTGCTTGATTTCATCTTCCAGCTGGATTGCACTTAAGTTCCTCACAGTAACAATCACATGCTCCTGCATTTTCTTTAGATACTCCATCAGACTATTAAGAATTTCTGCCCCACTGACAATGCGGTCGGAGCCGGGAAAATGGAATTTGATTGCTTTGAATTGATCAACGACTGGTGCAAACATGGAGGCGATGTACGCTGGGATCTTTTCAACAGCCTCCTGAAACACATCAGCAACAAACGTGCCCAATTTCTGGTGGATCTCAAGTCCAGACAGCCTCTGTTCATAACCAGGGATCTGGAACTTGGTTTGTTTCAGGAATTTAACAACAGCATCGAGAACAAGCTCAACCTTTTTTTGGTACTCTTTGAGAATCACAAGGGTCTTATCTATGACAGTCGGCATGAGATCAGAAGGACTAACTGCAGCTAGATTCTCAACAGCCTTCTTGAACATTTCTTTACCCTGCTTTGTAGCCTTTTTAAATGAGACCTTGAGGCTTCTAGCATCCCTGTTGAGTTTGTTGTATGTTCTGACAGCAGGATCGGAAACCATTTCCATCACTGTGGGCACATGCTTTTTCAGTCCCAGCATCATCTCGTATGGCATCTCCATATTCCAGGTGGTCTGAAGGTTTAGCTTTTTGGATTCAGTCACCGAAATCTTGAGACCCAATATATCAACGTTGGTTGTTGGCTTAGTCTGTTGAAAAAAGAAACATTGGAGTTAAAAGTTTAATTTGAAATTAAAATAAAATTAGGATGAGCTTTAAAAAAACTATCTAAACTGTATTTAAATGTTTTGTTACCGGGTAGCGACCGTAGATTCTGGCTTTCACTTGTGCTGGCTGCTTTGTCTGCATCTGAATGGCAATGAGTCCTGTAGATGGAGTAGACATGGACACAACCAGGCCTTCTGCTGGATTCCCTTTAATATCTTGGTTGATTTCCATAGTCATAGAAGACAGATTGATTTTTGCTGCGTTGGTGATAGAGGTGTCTATGTTCTTTAAGCTTAAGACGATGGTGCTCTCATGGTTTCCCTCCAGCACTGAATGCTTCACAGACAGAAGAGAGGCCATTTTAAATTCATCCACTGTTTTCACTTTGGTGCTACCCTCAATCTTCCCATTCAAAATTTCAAACTCAGACAATGAGGAGGCATCAAGTTTGATGTTGAGGCCATCCTGGTTGAGGACGCTGGCGTCAGTTTTGAGTGTGATCATTGCTGTTTTCATGGAGAACTCGTAGGTCAGGTCACCCATCACTGGGATCTTGATGGTCTGAATTTTGGGCAGGGTGATTTTTGGAGTAGAGAACTTGCCGAGTGCAGCTGGAACATACAGGGCAGGCATTGCGATGGAATTGACACTGGGCAGGGGAATTGTGAAAGAGGACATATCAACATTCATCAATGGAACTCTGTGGGCAGGTACTACAATGTTTTTTGGCAACTCAATGTTGTATTTGTCATACTCTGCCTTTGCTTTGTCATAAGATGAAGCAAGGATGGTTGTGGCCTTATCTGTACTAAAAAGCACTTTCTTGTGCAGAGCCTCCATGTTGGTATTTATAGCAGTAATGACTGGATCCAAATTAATATCAAAAGTGATCATCTCAGAGTTCTTAATGTACTTCAGCTTGGATTTCATGTCCAATGTCTGCTGGGTTGTTGTCAGGATGTAGCCCAGGCCAGTGTCTTCCCAGAGAGAATAGTCCTCCACTCTTGGTGTTTTCATGCCAACAAATGGTAAGGTGATTTCAGGAATGGTGATAGGTTTCTTCAGCACGTCAAGATTCGCATCCCCGTTGATTTGGGAAATTATGGTCATTTCTTTCTCACCATTGTCCATGGAAAACAAATGGGAGTATTTGTACTGATTGAACCTGGCCAGGCCAGTCCAGCTTGCTTGGTGCACTTCAGAGTTCAGAGTAAAGGCGATGTCATTCTGGAGGTCAACTTTTCCAGACAGCTTGAATGGCAGAACAACCTTGGCACCTCCCTTGTTCTTCATGTCAAACATGAGCTCTGCAGGTTTGATCAAAGCGAGGGCAGAGCTTGAGAGAGCTCCTTCGACCTGACCAACCAATTCTGCATTGTGAGAGGCAGTGAGATCAATTTTCATGTCTTCAACCTTAGCTTGGAGCTTGACTTCCGCAACACTGCCCTTCATGAATGGCGTTTCAGTCTCAGCCTTGGCATTGAAGATGACATGGCGGAAAATGCAAATATCAGCAACAACGGTTTGATTCAGCTTTAAGTGGTTGCTGCTTGTCTCTCCAGTGAAGGTTACTTTGGCTGTGTGGAGATCCATTTCCACATCAATGTCACTCCTGTGTGTTGCTTCATCTGAGAATCTCTGAACTGTATATTTTTCATTGGCCTGATTATTTAAAGTGAGATGCATGGTGCCATCTACGAGCCCAAAGACACTCTTTTGTTTCATCATCATTTTGCTGAACACGTTGAAGGATGGCACGTTGAGGTCATGATTGTAGGTGGACTCCACTGTGGCAGAGATTCCATTTTCCGTGTTAAGGACTGCATTATTGACAAGCACTGCATCATAGATCTCAGTTGTGGCTTTCACAGTAGTTTCAGCAGAGGCTAGAGCTGATAGGCCATAGAAATCCATTGCTCCTCTGTGGTCAAGTGTAAAGGAAGACTGGTGTGCATTAATGTTTTCAGAAATGGTCAAACGGCTCATCTTGGGTGCAGCAAAATGTGCAGAGGTGTCCAAAGTGTAGTCAAGGACTTTCAGAGTAGAATCCGCCCTTGAGTTTAGATTTATTTTGAATTCTGGTGTGACTGATGAGGTTGTGGTGTTCTCCAGGTCAGCAGTGGTCCTCAGGTTGTAGTAAGGTGAGGCAACTCTGAACTCACCATAGAGTTTTCCAAAACAGGGAATCTTGCTCATCTCCACAACTTTCTCTTTCAGCTCAGTTGTGAGTGTTTCATAATCATAGGACTGAATTTTCTGTATTATTCTTACAAAATAGTCACTCATGTCATCAAATAGCTGTTTGAAGTCAAAGGCATACAGCTCATTCATAAGGTCCTTGACAGGCACCAGGGCTTTGTTCAGCAAAGGCTGGATATCAATTGATTTCAGAGCTTCAAATATAAGCTGAATCTTCTCTCTGATCTGATATTCCTTCATAATTTTAACAACTTCATCCATGAAAGCCCCAATTATATTTTCAACCCCATAGCTGGAAAGAAACTCTTCAATTTTGATATAAACTGCTTCAAGTTTGTTGTGGATGTTAATTTTATTGATTGTAGCCCTGATAGTGTCTTTGACAGATTTGAACAGATTGACAATTTTATCAGTTGGGAACTTGGCCATTATTTCAGTGATGAACTTTTCCACAAAGGTGAGAAACTCTCTCAGGTCTTGGACAAAGAGGTTGAAGTCAAAATGATCAATGGCGTCCTTCAGTTCTGCCATTTTGCCTTGAAACTTGGCACTGATCTCATACCTGGTGCTGATGTCTTTAAGCATCTCAATGCTGTTGTCCATCAGAGCCATCGTTGTGGTCTTCATGCTTTCAATCACTGCTGGCATGTGTTCAATGAATGGGATCAGGATGGAGTGACTGTCACTGTTCTTGTCATATTTCACAAATCCAGAGATGGCATAATCTTGACTGGCCTTACTGAAGAGGGGAGTTGAGACTGCTCCTTCCATTTCAATACCCATCTTCTTTGGATTGTTATATGCACTCATTTCTTGATTGAAAGTGTGCTCATTCACTGTGGATATCACCTTCAGTGACATACTCTGCTCTTGCAGGCTTAACATGCTGTTAAACTTGTTATCCATATTGGTCTTGACAGTAGGTCTACCTGTCATTTCATGGCTGGTTGAGGCTCTGTACTCAAAGGACTGTGTAAACAGTGTTGGTTCTGCTTGCAGGAGGTATTTGCTGTACACTTCAGAAGTGTGGTGTCCATACACATGCACTTCACCGTTCAAGTTGAAAATGGCATCAATGGTTAGAGTGAAGGGTGCAGCAGTAGTTTTGAGCATGCTGTCCAGACGAAGAGATGGCGAATTAAAGTTAGCCATGTTGTTGAACTTTACAGTCAAACCATCAACTTCCATGTCGGTTGCATGTATCATGCGAGATCCGAGGAGTTTTCCATTGGTGTTGCACGTTGCAGACAGTATCATGTTAGCAAACTTGATTTCATACGTGTGCTTGAGCTCTTCCTCTGAGAAGGCTCCCATCAGTGTTCCAGTCAGTTCCACATTGTAAGGTTCTGCCTTGAACTGGGCATCATTTACAAAGTTAACTGCCATCACCTTCAGGTCATTTTTCACTGTAGCTGCAGCAGTAAAATGCTTCATGTTGACTGTGATGTCGTGCATGTAGGAATTGCTCCTGTCAAGGACGTTGTCAGTTTTGGACTGGAGGGTTAAAGATCCCAAAGCAAGAGACAATGAATGGGTATTGTCAGTCTTCATCTCCCTGAAAGATCCAACCATGTTGTTGGAAAAGACCAAACCATCTTCATTCAGCCTGAAGTTCACTCTGTTCCTGCTGTTGATGTCAAACAGGTTACCTGCAAACATGCTGTTGAGATAAGCCTCTGTGTTTGCAAGCTTTCCCTCTACAGAGAGCTCCGCTTTGTTGGCCTGAAGAGCTCCTTTTGTTGTGAGAGACAAGGTGGCTCCAGTGTTGTCAACTCCACCATGGAAAATATTCTCAAATGTAAATGGGCTGTGCCGGGCAGTTGTTGTACAGCTGGTGGTCAAGCCATTTGTGCTCAATGACAAGGTTGCTTTATGGGAAGCAATACTTGAGAAGATGTTTAAGGAGGCATCAGCATTGATCTCTAAGCCAGAGGGATTCATTGCTCCAGTCAGCAAAGAATATGCTCGGTTCTGGGTATCATCAGCTTGGTTCTCTATTCTGAAGGCAGCCTGTCCTCCAGAGGAGGAGAACTCCATCTGACTACGCATCATCTTCTCATAAGCTTTGGTCACAGAGTCAGACTGGAAGGTGAGTTTGACATCCTTGTAGCTAAGGTTAATTTTGGTGGTGTGCATGATTGGGTCATGGTTCATGTTGGTGGTTGATTCAAACAAAAATTCATCACTTTCATAGGATGCTTTGATCTTGTTTGCAAGCTTCAGCTTTTCAGCGTTTACCCTCAATGTGCTCTCCATTTTTGCTTCTTTCTTGGCTGGCTCAACAGAGAAGGTGTGGAGGTAAGTGGTGGTGGCAACCATGGGTCCAATGGTGATGCTCCCATCTGTGTTAATATCTCCAAAGAACATGTTTGAGTCAAGGGTGTACTGGGTGGTAATGGTCAAATTAGTGTTCAGACCAGCAGGATCAGCAGCAGCATACAATTTGTAGTGACCTGTTGTCAGTATATTGTCTGTGACGGCAATGCTTTCCAGCACGCTGAAACCTGTGTGGATGAGCATGTGATTCAGGGCTCCATCGAGTGTGACTTCAATTGTTTCCTTGTCTGTGTCTGTGATTTTGGAGGCTCCTGTGAGACAGAAAAATTCATTAAAAAAATGAGTAAACGTCCAATCTCCATTTTATTTTTTCAACATTAACTTGTAAATTAATATTTAGTACAGAATAAAGTATAGATTACCTTCAGCTGAGAAAGATAGCAGTCTAACTGGACTTTCAGCCATGACGCTGAACTTGGCCACGTATTCAGGTGACTCTGCAGTGTTATTACCAACAGTAATCACTCCCTCCCAGTCATAAAAGTTGCTGATGACCTTGGCAGATGCCTCCATCAATCCCAGCAGAGGCAGGGTGAGATCATATTCGGAGGGGATGGTAAAACGTGGGATTGGGACCTCCCGAGGGGCAAAATCCACCTCCAACTGAGGCACAGAAATGCGAGGAGAGGTGACAACCGATGGTATCCTCAGCTCTTCAGATGTTTTCCCACCAAAAGGCAGAGGGATAGTCATCACAAAGTGGTTCTGCTTGAACTGGTATCTGAGTGTGCTTTCACTGGTTGAAGGAAAAAAGAATAACAAGGGTTAAACCAAACATACATTTACATTAAATAGACTTCATGATGTTCTAAATTCAAATCAAAGAGGCAGCAATCAATCAAAGACATACTAACTTAGTTGGACTTACAGATTCATGAACAAGTTTTCAGGCACTGATGGCATTTGCATCTTTTCAACGCTGTTCCTCAGTTTCTTGATGCAAGGAATATCAATGGAAATCTTATCAATCCAGATGTTGGTGGCCTAAAAAAAGAAACAGTTCTCATGTTTCAAGATGTCAAAGGTAGTGTCTGGGGAAAAGTTGTCATGATTGTTTTTACCTCAAGGCCTTTGCTGAGAATGTGCCGTACTTTCATGTCAGTATTGACAACCTGCTTGTCCATGACGTCGTTTGCAAGCTGCCCGAGCAATGCCTGAGCAGCTTTGGTGTAGCCCACTGGGATCTTTGTGTCAGCATTCATGTTGGACATCAGATTAACCTCAGCCTGTTCTTTACCTGAGATACATAAACATTTGCATTTTAATTTTCCATACATCTTACAAAACCAGTCTAGCTTTGAATACAACTGAGGTTATTTTTAAACTAATGTACCATATTTGACAGTGACTGCCTGAATGGAGGCGACTTCTGGGAGTTTCACATCACTCTTGATCTGCATGGTGAGCCCATCAGTTTTGCTCATTGTAGCACTGAGAGTGGCATTAGTCCTGAGGGACGGCACCAGCAGCTGAACCTGCAGTAGTCCATCGTTCATAGCCTGAAGCCTGCAATAAATGTAAAAAAACAAGTTATCAGTTGTGCATGCATGTCCAAAATTAATGTTAATGGTAGAGTTGTAGTGGCTGACGTTAAATACATGCATATAATATGTACATGATAGTGTTTAAAAAAGTTTACTCACTTAGCTCGGCCAATCAGAGACAGCTGGGGCACATTCTTGTTGGAGATCTCAAGGAACATGGATTTGCCTTTTGAACTGCTGTCTGTCATGCCCACTTTAACGCCCGCCTCAACATCAATGTCAGGTATCTGGATCTGTGTGGTGAAAATATTCCTGTTCCTGTTGTATTTCATTGTGGCTGTAGCCTCTCTGGGCTGGGAACCTTGAGTCACAGAAAAGTAAGAACTGGATTATTTCCTGTCGTTGTATTTGCTGCATTATTTTTTATTTTATTTTAAATTCTAACTTTAGCATACTTTGTACTATTTTAGCCATTTATATAACAAAACATTCAACTCATTCAGGAGATAGCTCCAATGGTGTTTGGCTTTTGTAACTTTTAAATTAACATAATCTACTCCCATTGGAATGCAGACATCTCTTCAATTTCTAAATACATTGTTTTCTTGAAATCTATTTCAACAAACTTGTGTGCTTTCATCAGTTTATGCTGCTTTTGGTTTGCCTTTTGCTATTTCTAGCTTTTGTCTAATGTGTTAGCTTGCCTTTTGCTACTTTGAGTTTTTAACTAGACTTGCATTATTTTTGCTTTTAGAGAAACGTGCTACTTTTAGCTTTTAGCTACAGCCTTGCTATTGTTTAGCTTTTGGATAGCATTTTGTTACTTTTGACTATTAGCCACAGACCTGCTATTTTTTAAGCTTTTAGATAGTTTACTACATTTAACCTCTACCTAGCTTGTTATTTTAATCTAGCCATTTGCTACTATTAGCATTTAGCAAGCACTTAATTGCTTTTAGCGAATCTTTTGCAACTTTTAGCTCAAAGTTAACCTTTTGTTGTTTCCAGTGAGCACTTTCACTTTTGCCACTTTTGCTTTCTAGCAAGCCTTTTGCTAAATTTGATTTTAAACTAGATTTGGGAACTAGCAAGCATTTTCCTACTTTGGGATTTTAGCTAGTGTTTTGCATCTTTTCAGTTTCAGATTCTAATTCCTGCAGTCACTCAGTGATCAACATTCACACTGCAGTTTTACAGAAATAACAATTTCTCCAATATGCATGATGCTCATACCCTCAGCCCTGAGGATCATCTTCAAGGAATCAACCTTCTGGCGGCCATCTTTTCCTTCGCTGAGGAGGTTATAGACAAAGGCGGCTGTGTACTCAGATATCTCTTTAGTGGGCTCGATGTCAAGAGCAAGCCTAAAGAGAAATAAAGTCTGATGAGTTTTCACTTTACTTTTCTATAACATTGTGAAAAGCAAATATGACCTCTTTAGTCTGCAACTTACATTGTCTCTCCATTCAGAGGGAAGTAAGGAGCAGTGGTCTTGTCACTGGCGTCTGTGTAATGCAGTGTGGTGCAGTATTTAATTCCAGAGAAAAGAGGGTTGCACTTTGAAACGCTCTGTTTGTGTGGGATCATTGTAGCTTGTCCAGCACCAACGACCTCCAAGTTATTGCTAGAACAACAGGAAAAAACGACAACAGAAGTTTTACAGCGCATCCAATTATCCAAGTTTCAATAGAAGTAGTGTTGCAGATATTTGTCTTGTTGCCAACATTTATTAACTGTGGTGGCCATCTTGAATTCAAAAGACCCTAATAGATAATAAGTTGTAGAAATACACATATTTATTACATTCTGAGAGTTTTGTTAAAATCCACCCATTGGTTCATGAGATATTTTGCCAACAGACATACAAATGAACAGAGATGGGTAGTTAATTACATTATCACCGATTTTTCACAGTAGCTGTGATAATAACTGATAGTATTGACACCATGGTGCTTGGATTTGGAACGTTACACAATTCATAATTGTTTCAGAATACTGTACAATTTTTTCATTTTATTTTATAGTTGTCACCTGATTCTGAAGAGTTTTGTGGTACCCTGTGGAGCAGGGATGGAGAGCTTGACCTGGTTTTGCTCCATGGTGATCTTGGCATTAAAGGAACTCTCGTGGAACAGGGTGGTATGCATCTCAACAGCAGAAACAACAAATTCGGGCATGTGGACCCCCATCTGAGTCATGAATTCAACCCCAACAGATGGACTGAAGACCAGCTCATTCTGTGAGTAAAACCAGACCATGAAGATGAAAAGGTCAAAGGTTAAAGAGTTTAGTTTAGTTTTTTTTTACTCCAATCCAAAGCTAAAATGTATTTTTTTTAAAGGAAATATTAAAACCGTTACCATGTTTGGAGAAATATGAAGGCCTCCTTTTGCACCAGGAGCAAACGTGCCAGAAAGAGCAAATGTCATTGGCAAGCCAGCTGCAGTTGGTAAGGTGAATTTGTTGTCCATAAAGATGTAGTGTGCAAAAATCTCATTGTCAGTGCTTGGCACCCAGCTACCCATGAACTGATGGGAAAAACATGCATGTTAAAACTCTGATGAGGTTAAAACAAACAAACAAACTCAAAAGACATGAAATGTAAAGATAATGTAACTGCAGAATTGAACAATACCTTGGCATGATGCATGTAAGTCTTTGCGTTCAAAATTGCGTTTTCAACAATAAACTTCAGATCGGTGCCCTTGATGTAACCAAGTTCAGTTCCCATGATCCTCAGGTAGGCCATGGCTTCTGGGGACTCTTGACTCTGCAGATCTTTTACCAGTTTGTTGAAGTTACGAGCAATTTCTGCCATTAGGTTTGCAGGAACCTTGGGAGAAAACGAAATTTTGTTAGTCGTGATGCGAACAAACAAAATGACTAAGTAACTAGAGTTTAAGGTGAATACCTTTGGCTGTTCTGATTTCAGAGGCGCAAGCCACTTTTCCAGAACTTCTCTGATCTTTGGTGGCATCTTGTCCTCAGCCCAATACAGAGCTTTAGATACAGTGTCAGGGAAGAAACCATTCTGTCCGAACAAAGCCTCGATGTTTGGTTCGAAGCCTTTACCCTCCATGCCAACCTACAGAAAAATCATCCAGAACCAGAGATATGATTGATCAAACTGAGCCCAACACAGAAAACCATTAAAGCTTAAGGAAATACACACACCTCCCATATATCCATGCTGTAGCCAAAAGCTTCCAGGGTTGTTTCCAACAAGACTTCTTTGGGCAACTGGTTGCTTGGATCAAAAATGACGTTTCCCTGAATGTTGGCATGCATGTTCTTATGTGCCACGCCCAGCTTGTAGTTGCGAGACTTGGTGATGTAGTCATTGTGTGTGACAACATCAGTGTCCTGCAGAACTCCCATTATTCTCTGACCGAGCCTGAAGTTAAAATAGATGCAAATCAATTGGTGTATTTGGCCAAGGAATTAATACTTTATTGCCAGTAAACTAAAGGTCAGAACTAGAAAGGTTTTTCGTTCTCACGCTTTGGTCTCTGAATCGGTTGAGGCGATGATGTTGTAGATGTGGGAGGACACAAAAGCTTTGACCTGCACGTTCTGCTCCTGACTGAGCAGCTTCTTCACCATCTCAAGGTCACTTTCCTGTGGATTTCTCATCAGAATGAGGTAAGCTGCCAGGCGCTTCTGCACCGCACCCTTGGGGTATTGGCTAACTCTCTGGAGGTTGGAGCGAACCTAGGCAGAATGACAGCACCCCCTTTAATTTATAATCACAGTCTGTCACACTCAACTTGTGGATCTTACACAATGTAACAAAAACTAAAGGTTTTATCATTGTGAACCAGGATGATAGTTACTTCTTCTGTGACGGACATGCGCCTGAAAGCCTGAATGGCAGAGAGTTGCACGGACAAAGTGGTAGCAGGTTGTCTCATGCACTTCAACAGGGTGCTCTTGATAGCAGGGCCAGCGGCCTCCATTGCTTCTCCCATGTTACCAACAACCTGGATGGAATATCATAGATAAGATTGAGCTTTTTATTTCTTTGTGGGTTTTTTTTTTTTTGTTGTTGCATGTTTTAAATTTGTGTTTGGAGCTGGTAACCTACCCTCAGGGTCAGGAAGGTCAGGTCTTTGTCCCCTGAACAGTCTGGACCCAAAAGGGATGTCATGTACTCGTAGACAGCAGTGATCTCCGGAGTGACGCCCTCAGACTTGTACAGTCTAGTGTAAAACAACAATATAAGTGATTATCTGCCAATTTACAATAGAAAATACTGTTCGGCACTTTGGCCTTTGATTCGTACCTTGTAACTACATTGCTCAGAGCATACATGATGGGTTTGCTCTGCTTGTACTGAGCCATTGCCAGCAGGTCTTTCACCATCAGGCGGGAGGGGTTGGACAGCATTCCCAGGGCATAGATGACCGCATCGACCTCACTTGCATCTTGGTCAAATTTTCTTAGAATCTTCAGCATGCTGCTGGTGCATTCTGGGGTACCGCATTGAACCAGAGCTTGCCAAGTCAGAAAGTCAGAGATTTCAATCATCTCATCAACGATGGAGGTCAGGATGTCGACTTTCAATCCACGGAGCTCAGACACCAGCTTGTGGAAGAGGCCTGCACGCAACTGGCCGTCGGTGGTCTGTGACAGGGTGTTCAGCTTCTGCATTGTGGTTAGAACAGCGTCCTTGGTTTGCACCGGCAGCTTGTCATCAACAGCGTCCATGGGGAGGTACTTCAGGTTGGCTTCATCTAAACAGAATTACAGTTCAATCAGCCCCCACCCCCTAAAAAAACATCTGCAAGAAATCTTCAAGGTGTCGGTGTTTAGTGTGTTCAGTTATGGCAGCCATCTTGAATCAGGTTTATTTCAAAAGGAAATCAGCTGCAGCTGAGCAACCACTGGTTAATTTCTGAGAGTTTCATTGAAATTGTTTCAGCTGATGATGCCAACAGACATTGTTCCCAATGGGTAATGACAAATGAAGAACTGGGCAGGTAAAAAAAAAAAAAAAAAAATCTCTTTGGGATTATTATCAGCCGTGACCACATCAATTTTTAACTCTGTATTTTCAAAATTGACTGAATCATATCTAGTTTTGTGTTTGCTAAGATAGCTGTGGCGACCATCTTGGATAACAAACAAGTTAACAATCTGTTAGCACTCAGCTTGTATTGGGGATTACAGTCCGCTACTATCACACCCAATGTAGGTCAATACCTCTAAAACTGACTGAGTTAAAGCCATTTGAAAAGGAGCTGTGGTGGCCAAAGTTTACACTCCTGTGTTTATACTCAGAGTTTGTGATGGGGACTGCTATCAGCTACTACCACATCAAAATTTGCTCAGTATATCTGAGTTATATCTATTTTTGTGTTTGCCAAAGTAGCGGTGGTTGTCGTTTTGCATTGGGTTTTGAATTGGGTTTGGTAGAGGCACCTTCAGTGATTACTTGGTGAGAGGTTCAATATCGCCATAGTAGTTAGTCCAAATGCCAATGCTCATTTTGATGTACAGTTTGTGAGGGTGAACTCTACTGTTCAGGCCACAATAAAGTAGATTAAGATACAAATAAAGAGGCTTGTTTTGAGGTGAATAGCCTCCACCGGAAAGCATTTGTTGCCGACTAGAAAACCACAGGAAAGTAGACGAGTGTGGTCATTGTACATCCAATATACTCACTGTGGTTGAATATTCTGTCGTTAATCTTAGAAGTCTCTCTCAGAGTCACAGTCTGCCTCACGACTGCAGATATTCCATATTCATTCCTTGTTTTTCCAAAGGAGACAAACACAGTTTAGGAGATTTAAAAAGTAGAATAATGAGTAAAAAAAAACAGAACTCAAAATGGTGCACAATGGTTTGATTCTTTTACCTATGGGAGAAGGGTAGGAAGATGTGCTTCTCTGTGCAGGATCCACTGGTCATGTGCTTCTTCTGGCTGTCGAACTTGTAGTTACAGATCTGAGTGCTGCTGATCATCTTGGACACAGGGTAGTTCTGACGAAAGGACGACAACAAGCGCGAGTTAGGGTCAGCAAATGTGTTTGGCGTGTTTGAGGGTATCTCTAAGAGAAGTATAATGCTTCATATTTTAGGCAAGATACAAGGTGACTTCAACTGTGATCAAACTTGATGATGTATGAGCTCTCACCATGCCAGAGATGAGGGCCAGAGGACTGGTGTCCTGTCTGCGAGCCACAAACCAGTTGCACGTGGACAGATCCCTACTGACGGTCACATCAACAGCCGCATCGTCTCTGGAGTTAATGGAGAGTTCAGTGGAGCACACGCCGTGCACAGTGGGCTGAAAACAAGAAGTTTTATCAGTACTCGGGGGGATGTTTGTCACGTGTCACAAACAAAGCTGGAGAATGTGTCTTCTGTCCTTTCTAGACCCGATAATCAATGAACCTGAACGATTCCGTCTTTCTCCACTCTTATCATGGGAGCAGGTGACGCTAAGAGCTCAGATAACTTATCACGGACTTTGGCCTGTACACGATGAGTGTCACTGTAAGAACATAAGAGTGTGCATTTATCACCTCAGACTGGGGCAGCTTATCTGCTGCTTGTGCAACTTGTTTATCTTAGTGCGACTCCACATCACAAACAGAATTGAGTTCCTCTTGGTCTGGGCTAACTGGCTGGAAAATGATCATTAAGAAGAAGATTAGCTACCATTTCAGCGTTCTTCTCCTCATCCAGGTCAGGCACCAGGAGAGCGGAGACGATCCCCCTCTTGATGTTCAGGATGTTGGTGGGCTCATCATCCTCAGGGAACAGTTTGACACCAGTTTGTCCTTCCACGGAAATCTTCAAAGGGTTCCTGGAAGCAGGGGTAGATTTGGACCCAGAACCAAACATTTAGGTCATCCTCTCTTTTTGATCTCTCTAAATGAGCTCATTTTGTCACAATAAAGAATGATGTAATTCCTGGACAGATAAAGGATGACTAACTTGGCCATAGCAGCTTTGAAAGTCTCATCTCCAGCAGCAGGACGGTACATCGGGTTCCCTTCATCGTCCACACCAGAGATCTCACTCAGAGAGCAGTCTGTGGTGCGGAGGATGAAGCTGCACGTCTGGGGTACGTCGACCTCAACCTGCGCGGCACGAGAAATGATTACTTCTCCTGTTTCACAGTGACAGCCATGGCGGTCTTCGTTTTGGCTCCGGGACTTACTGTACAGTGGACTTTAGGGCCGCTCTTTTCATTTGAGGCTCCATTCACACCGTTCAGCGTCTCGGCTTCGTAGTTGTAAACAAAGCGTCTGAAGTTCTTGTATCTTTTGGCCACTAAAAAGTATCAGTTAGAACATTTCAATACGTTTAAGTGTCCTGATGTTACGTTCAATCATCCAGGTAAATTAATAACAAAAAAGTTAATGTCCATAATATGTTTGTTTTTTCAGACTAATCAAAAGAAACCATATAAAATAAATAAATAAAAAAAAACATATAGATTTATATTCAACCAGATGTTTTGGATTGGTATTCAAGCAAAGGAGCACATATTCAACCAGAAAATCCCTCATTTCAACATTTACATCAATAAATAAACAAACAAACAAATAAATAAACAAATAAATACACAAATAAACAAACAAATAAACAAACAAATAAATACAAAAATGAATAAATATTCTAAATGACTTGTTATTGTTAGTAAATATGTTAATCAAAAATGGTTAAAAATAAAAGTTTGGAATTTTACATTGTGTTTGTCTAAAACATTTTCAAAAGTTTTTTTTTCATACATGTTATGAGTTTGTAGTTATATAAATAAATTAATTCTATTTCATTCACATCTATGTCATGGTTTGTGACTATTTTTTGGGGGCTGTAAAGCCATAATAAAGTTTTCTTTAGAAAATATTTAAAATAAAAATATATATTTGCAAAATGTTTTGCAAATCTTTGGTCAAACTGTCTCCGATGCAAGTTGGAACAAAATGTGGATTTAAAACACCCTTATAATATATTTTAAAGTAATTAAAATAAACACAGAGGAAAGTTTTGCCAGCTATTAATTAATTAACTAATTAATTAATTAACTAATTAATTAACTAATAAATCCTTCTCATCTGTAGATTTCTGCCTGGGCTTGTTTTAAAGTTTTTCCATCCTAAAAATAAAACATTTATTAAAAAAAATAAAAAGGTGTTTACCAAAAAGTACAATATCTGCCACCTTTTTTTGGTCATGTTTTAAGTTATTTGCAATGTATAAATAAACAAATAATCAATCAAAATGACCTGTCAACATATTCATTATATAAAAAAATGGTTGAAAAAAAAAGTCAGAGATTCATTCTCAATAATAATCACAAAAACAAAACATTTTAAAAGAAGGAAACTCACAAAAGCAAAGCGGGGATTGTTCTTCTGCACTTCCTACATCTTGTTCTGTGCACAACAAAAAGAATTTGCTTTATAGAAACAACAACGTTTAAATAAACACGTTTAAATTATTCTTTTATACGGAAAAGAATATACCAACTTCAGCATTCAGTTAGTGTAGCTTGGCATCTGTATTTATAGTCAGGAATATTACATCATCCAATTGTGAAGGAAATTATTTTTATTTTTACATGCAATAAAACATATTTGTTCCCCCACATTAAAAAAAAATACAAAATTGCATCTTAAAATATGATCATCGCGTTCTAAAAGCAGCGTACTTACGGGCGAGTGTGTGCGTGCCCAGGAGCAGCAAGAGGCAAAGCTTGGCTCCCCACATGACGGGCTCCCACAGCTTGAGGAGAGTCTCCCTCTTTCTCTGAAGACTAATCCTCCTGCTTGCGTCTTTGGGTTTTTATAGACCTCCAGTCTTACTGTATATGAGCCCTGGGACCTGCGGACATGTTGCCCTGGTTCCAAAGTCTGAGCCGTCCTTGTGGCAGGCCAAAGGTAAAAAGACTTGTCTGTCAGCACTGGGAGGGTGTGCTCAGCTTGATTGTTAAACGACTCCCACTTTATTATTTTTATCTTTTGCTCAGATGTCACTGAGAAGCCAAAAGTGAGCTTTTAAGAACATTTGCTTAAAACAAACATGTTTGTTTGGGTCTTAATCTCAGAGGAAGAGAAGAAAACAATATCAGTGTCATATTGATACTAATATCGCATCACCCCCTAACTTTTATGGCTTGTTTTGCCACAAATATTTATCACGGATTATTTTATTGCAGTTTTGTTTTTCCACTCTTGATAGATGTATTAAAGGCCTAGCAGTTTGTTAATGAATGCTTCCGTGCCAGAATCTTTGAGACATCCTGTTTTGAGAAATGATGATGTTGTAGCCATTCTTGTCAAACCTTAAAAGTAATGTTATGAACAACCTCATGTGATTGTGATACGTCCCACTCCAAATATGTCTTTGTAACAATTCTCAGCTACTACCACAACAATTTGTAGCTCAACATCTGGAAGATGGACAGCGATTTAGCCATTTTTGTGTTGGCTGATGTGGATTAGTTTTGTATCTAGTTTACATTGGATTCACTCCAAAAGTTACATAATTGTAGATGTGTATTCATTGTTTATTTCCTCAAAGTTTCATTAAAATCTGTGCAGTGATTTGTGAGATATTTCGCTAACAGACGCACAGCGTTAACTCTAAACAGGCCATGGCAATGTTTTTAAAAAAGTTCTTGTGCAATCTGTTAACACACAGAATATATGTTGTGAAAGACTCTCAGCTACTGCCACACTTCACTTTAGAATAATATCTATAAAAAAGAGAATTATAGCTTTTTTTTTTTAATAAGCTAGCTGTGGCAGCCATCTTCAGCTGTGTTGATTCCAAAAAGTTAATCAGTTGTTGAAGTACAACCAGTAATTACTCTCTGCAACTTTCACTAAAATAGGCTCGCTGGTTCATGAGATATTTTGCTAACAGACACACCCACCTTTTGCCAGCAGGCAATAATGAACTGCTTTGGAGTAGAAGTTTCAGTTTAATGGATTCTGTTCAGCAAATCCTTCAAAGTCACCAGACTTTGCAGCTCTTTGCTTAAAGTTTCTAGGACAAAGGTTATGCTGTTATTGTGTACGCAAAGTCTCCTTACGGAGAGTGAGGCTGACCTTTGACCCCCAGCTGCCAAACAGTCTGAAGCAAACTGAGGCAGGACTGAAACCTGACTCATCTGCTGCGTTATCAGAGCGCTGTCAAGCAGGAATAAAGTCTTCAGTCTTGTGTTTTTATCGCCAGCCACAAACGGTGAAGTGGAATAATAATGTTTTTGCCTGTGTCTGCTCTGTGTTTTCATTTGTCTCTTTTGTTAACAAAATATCTCACAAAACAGTGATGAAACTTAAAGTTGATCATCACAAGATGTATATCTCCAACTGATTAATTTGTGAAGTGAATCCTATTAAAGCAGGTCGCCACAGCTAATCCACCGAGGCTAACACAACAACACAACACAACAACACAACACAACAACACAACACGGTGAATTTAACCGACATCGAGCTGAAACTGGGTGTGGTGGTCGCAGAGAGTCATTCACAACACACACTCCAAGCTGTAACAGATCATGCAGCACATTGCAATTTCTCATAGGATTGCTCATATTGTTCTATTTAAGGTTTTGACCAAAAATGACTACTATCAAGAACGTTTATAGATTATGGATGTTTATCCGTAACTGATGGAAAGCTGAGGTTGTCTTGACCTCGCCTCTGTCTGATAAGCGTGTATTAAACTATTTCCTGCCTCGATGTCCGGGGCAGATTCTCACTGATGAGGCTCATGTAACTTCAAAAAAATAACAAAAATAACACCAAGATGTTTTAACATAAGAGCTGGAGGCCAGATTAATGCCAGAGGGCATTTGGTCCTTATTTCTCAAAATAAGATGATTTCATTCTAAAACTCTGGCATGAAAAGCAGCAAGTGACAGGCATTCCTTCCTTCAAGGAATGCTAGCCTTTTGATGGTAGGTTGTTTTGGAGCCTGATCAGAAATTCTGATGTTTGCTCAGAAAATAATAATAATAATTTGGCAGCTTTGTGAATTTAGGTAAAAGTATACAGCCCTATGTGAAAGTTTAACTTCAAAACCTTTTTTTCTTAATTGATATGATTTGGAGTTGAAGTCATGGACCTACAAAATAAACAAGTCAAGAGAAATTGCATTTCCTGCAAAATGCTGAAGAACTTGCTAAAAACAGCTGAAATGAGCTAAAACATGCTGAAATTTAGCTGAAATAGAAGAACAAGCCTAACGTTGCAGAAGAAAGCAGAATGAACACATATTCGCTGAATCAAGTTTAAATAAGCAGAAATTAGCACAAACGTAAGGAAATTAGCTAAACAAGCTGAAATTAGCTAAAATAATAGCTGAAAAGGCAGAAAGAAGCTTAAACAACAAGAAGGAAGTGGAAGGAGCTGAAATGAGCTGAAAAAAGAGGAATTAGCTGAAAAAGTCAAATTTAGTGCACAAACATCTAAATAGTAGCTGAAACAGCAGAAAATGGTGAAACTATCAGAAATAACCTGAAAGGAGCATGATAAACTAAAAATATCCGAAAGAAGTTAATTAGGCTAAAAGTAGCAGAAATTACCACAGAAAACTTCAGTTTCTCTGAAAACAGCTGGTTAGCTACAAAAATGCTAAAAAAAAAAAAAAAAAAAAAAAAAAGAAAAAGGAAAAGGTAGCTGAAAGCTAATTAAATTAAGCTTAAATTAGTAGAAGCAAGTGGAGGGAGCACAATTTTGCCCAGTTAGGCTGAAAGAAGCAGAAACTAGCACACACAAAAAAAGCGAAATAAGCATAAACACAGCTAAATAATAGCTGAAATAGCAGAAATATACAAAAGTTGCATAAATAAACTGAAAGGAGCATAACAAGCTAAAATTAACAGGAAGAAGTTAGAAGAAGCACAAAAATCTTCTTGTTAACAGAACCAATCTGAAAGAATCACAAAACAGCTGAAAAACAACTGAAAGTAGCTGAAATCTTGTTTAATTTGCACAAGGAAGCTGAAAGAAGCAGAACCGTACCAAAATGTAGTAAAAGGTTGTAAAAAGATCTAAAGATTTGAAAGATGTAAAATGAGCTCAATTCATTTAATATGAGGAACAAAAAGTGGCAGAAAAAGCTAAATATTTCAAAAAGCTAAAGTTGCACCAATACCATAAGTCATTGAATTAATAAGCTGAATGTTTTGATTTATTATGTGCTGAAATAGCGCAAAGATTGTGGAACGAGAAAAATGCAGAAAAACTTATGAAAGAAAAATGTATCACAATAGAGTGAATGCTTCATAAACATCCTCACTATTAAAAGTGTGATTTCAGCATTAAAAATAATCTGGATCATTATTGTTTTCTGTTTATTTATTGCAAGTAAACAACTAACAAAACTCAATAGAAAAAATTAGTCAAGGAGGAGTTTGTGATACAACTGAATCCACTTCTAATTTAAAGTGAGTAAAGCAGTGAACGAGTATTCATAAAATATGTAAGTTGTAATATTTGTCTACAGTTTTGCTCAGTCTGTAAAATTGATTAAGTATTGTCATTTTGTGTTTGATAAAGCAACTCGCTGAGGTGGCCATCTTGACTTGAGTTGACTCCATGAGTTAATAGATGAACATTCATGGACCACTTTTTGAGAACGTCATTAAAGTTTGGCCTGTCATTTATGAGATATTTCACTAACAAATAAACAAACAAACAGGTACACATGGGTACAAGCAATTAAATGATCTCTTGCCTTCCTTAGAAACAGGCGATTATGTCCAAAAGTCACAAAATTATTTAAATTAGGGTCACATGTATAAATTAGCTTTCATAACATTTGTATAAACTTGTTCAGTAAAATAATCCAGAATCCACACCTCAAAGCAGAAGTTGGGGATGACTCCCAGCTACTACCACACCAAACTTTAGCTCAAATCTGTAAAACGGGCTGAATGGGCATTTTTACGTTCGCTAATGTT
>JARVLU010000179.1:22239772-22251834 GCA_031762415.1 Simpsonichthys santanae | reverse complement strand
CGTTGTGGCCGTGACAATGGAAAATTACAGGTGCGGATGATTACAGGTGCGTACTGTCCCTCCAAGGACAAAGGCGAAGTGATACAGATTCGTACTGTATTCAAAGTGTAAAGTGTTTGTTAACTTTCCAATGGCCCCAAAGCGAAAAGAAGAGTCTTTGGATGGGAGCGCGTCTAAGAAAAGAAAGGCGATTACAATGGAGGTAAAACTCGACATCATTAAACGTGTAGATGGGAGCGAAACACCGACAGTACAGGTATGTGTTTTTAGATGAATGTGTAGGGTACGCTGTGTTAGCTAACCGTTTGTAAATAAAGTTCTGTGCATGTTTATGGACCAGTATGTTCGCTTGTTCAGTCATTAGCAAACATTTTCCGTCTTACGTCGAAAAACCGGGTTTACGACGTAGCGTTGAATGAGTTCCGACTTACGTCGATTTTCGAGTTACGAACGGGCGTAGGAACGGAACTCGTTCGTAAGTCGGGGACTACCTGTATATATTTATATATGTGTGTGTGTGTGCAAGAAACAAGATTATTTACCCTTCATCAGCTTGACGCTTTTGCCTAAAACGAGTTAAAACAAGTTTAGTATTTTAAACATTGAGCAATAATTTAAAGTGCACCAATAAAATGTTACCTCAGAGCTTGAATAATGGCATGGTTAACATCCATGGTGAGATCAGTATGGGTCAATGCAAGCTTACTAACCATTTTCACAAGGTCATCCGCAAAGTTCGTGGTGGAATGAGCTGTTGGAAATGAACGAGAGCGAGAAAGACAAATTTGAACCTTGTTGTTGCTTACAATATGAAAATATAATGTTAGACAGTTTTAACCAACTCACCATCCAAGTCATATTGCAGTATCACAATGGGAGAAGTGGCAGAGGACTTGAATTTGATCTTGAAGACAGGAGCACTACCCTCCATTTCAGCTCCCATGTTTGTGGTGTACAGTGGGCTAGCAAATTTAACAACTGAAGAGATATTCTGCTTAGAAGTGCTCACCTCAGCAACGATCTTCTCGAAGTAAGTTAGATCTCCATGGTTGCATTGCTGAGCCATATCGATTTCAAAATCGGCAGTCAGTGAAGAAACTGGTGCAAGGTCAATGGTAGCCTGGATGTTGTGCTTTCCTTTGCTTTTAAAATTGAATAAGTTTGCTTCGTTGTTACATGAATGCCTCAGCTCTGCAAACAGACGTCCTGGGGAGGCTTCGGCAGCCATATTGTTGTTCACATCCATTCCAATAACTTTGGTTGCGCCATGGTTAAGCTTGGCATCAGCTGTAACTTTGGAAGTAGAACGGAAGCTGTTTTCACTAAGGTAAAAATTTGCTTTATTATCCAGGACTCCTAAAATTAGATAGTTTTCGAAAACTCTGCCATTCATGTTAGACTTAACAGATGACTCCAACGAAACGTGTTCATGGTTTACTTCCAGCTTTAGAGTGTGGTCTGCTTCGACCATTCCAACGGCGTTTATCTTGGAGATATTGAAATCGCCCTTAACTTGGAAGGTGGATTGAGCATTGGCGCCGGGCTTGGAGTTTGCAATCAGATTTTGGTTTGCTTCCAGGTTGAGTATTGGCAGAGTAATCTTCCCTGCTGAAGCTACAGAGACAGCAGTTTCAAAGGTTTCTGTGCTCATACTGATGGTGCTGGTATATGTGCCTTCAATGTGTTGGTTTTTCAGGGAGATGCTGCTGGCCAACTTAATTCCTTTTTTGGTGGTCAGACTGGTGGTGCCTTCAAGTTTGGCTACCAGACAATCAAACGCAGAGACAGTGTTAGCTCCCAGGCGCATGAAAAGACCGTCTTCAGCATACAGTAGAGCATTGGCATTCAGGTCAAAGATGGCAGACCTGAAAGACAGGTCTGTGGTCAGTCTATCCATAGAGGGAATGTGAATCAGACCCATTACATCAACAAGTGGGGCTGCCTTGCTTTTCTGGTAAAGAACCTTGGCATCCACAGAAAGAGTTTGCTCAGTTGTTGTCAAAATGTTTTGAAGTCCAGTCTGCTCAAACAAGTTCAGATCCCCGCTAGCTGGAGTATGGAAGTCAACAAAAGGTAGTTCAATCTCAGGAATGCTAACGGGAACTTTCAGGAAAAACAAATCAGCACGACTTTCCGTTTCAAAAAACATCCCAGCTTCATTTCTGTTGTTACTGAGAGTGACATTGAAAAACGTTTTGTACTCATTGAGACGAGCTAGAAAGAATCTGTTTATCTTTTGTCCATCAGGACCCAAGTTAACCAGGTAATCGTTCTGAAGTTCTAGTTTAGCAAACAGGTCTTGGAAAATGTTGATCTTGGCAGTTGCCCTGTTTTGGAACTCAAAGACAAATTCAGCGGGACATATTTTAAAGTTGACTACGTTGGAGCTGACTCCGCTCTCTGCACTTTGCAGTTCCGTCTCATGGTTTGCATTGATCTCAATCTTCATATCATTAATACTGGCAAGTCCAGACGCCACTAGGAGACTGTTCTTGATTATTGGTGCCTCTGCCTTACTGCTCACATTGAACTTGAAGTAACTGAAAGTGCTTGATTCGGCTGTAATGTGCTGTTTCATCTTTATGTCTGCAAGGTCTGTGTCACCAGAGAATAACAGACTGCCAGTCATGGGGGTGAGTGATAGCTGCAAACTGCTTACATGGTTCATATCATGACACTTAAGGTTGATATAGCTACACTTTCCATTTGCCGAATTGTCAGCTGTCAATCTGAGAGTGAAGCCATCTTGCTGAGCTATTATCTTTTGGTTTGCAGAAACCACATCTGGGACATCAACAAATGGTATCCGCTCTGTATGGGTGTAGGTTGTATCAACAGTGGCAGTCATTCCTCCTTCCACAGCAATAAAGGCTGTATTTGTCAAACTGCCAGTGTAATATTCATTATCAACTTTAAATGTGGTTTTTGCTTGGGCTTGAGCTGATAGACCATACAGAGTCACGGATGCCTGATGATCGGCTCCCAGAGCAACGTGATCAAACTTTACAGTCTCTGCAAAGACAATGCGTTTCATTTTTGGGACTGCAATACGAGTACTGGTGTCAAGCTTGTAATTGAGGAGTTCAAAATTGGGAGCCGTGCCCTGTGAATGGAAGAATCCAGTGAACAGAGGTGTCATTCTGTTCTGAGTGGCATTCTGGAACTCAGCAGATGTCTTGACAGTATAGATGGGAGTGTGGAGTCTAATCTGACCGTAAAGTTTACCAAAGCATGGGACCATGATCGCCTTTGGAATGACTGGCAGCTTGATTTCAGGAATCTCAAGAGTCTTAACAAGCTCCTCTACAGGCAATTGTGGAATAGTAGGGAATGTAACCTCAGGAAGAGTGAATTCCAGCAAACTGATTTCAGGCAAGCTAGGGAGGAAGTTCAAAGTCAGATCTCCAAAGAAGGCATCTACATCAAATGTTTCGATTTTAAATTTCAAAATTAAATCGATTAGCTCAATGATCTTCTGGTTGATGTCTTTAAAGGAAAGTGTAGTTGCTGTTACAGTGTACCTGCCCAGGATGATGAACTCAGGGATGTCAATCTCTGATGGAATTCTCCAATATTCATGCCAGTTTAGGTTGACCATCTTGGATGGCACAACAAGATTTGTAAAAGGCACTGTGAAGGATGGAGTGTAGGCCTTATAATTCATCAGTTCTTCAAAAAATGCATCCACGATTTGCTTAATCTCATGAATGATTTTTTCATCAGGCAACACTTTCCCAATTTCCCTGAAAACGCTGATGAAGACTTCTTTTGCTACTGCTGGAGGCAACGAGTAAAAGAACTGCACTATTTCCAGAAAAGAGTTCAGAATTTCTCTGAAGTCAACCTTTTCGATTTCCATTTTCATGTGTTCAGCGAACTTCTTAAGGGAATCACAAACAACTTTTTCACAAATATCCTTTGCAAAATTAATCATTTCTGCAACTTTTATTTCTCTCAAATGTTCCACTAAGTCTTGAATTGATGATAAAACTGTATTGACAAATTGTCGTGCTGCCTCAAGTTTCTGGGGGATTTCAGAAGTCTTGATTATTTCATTCAGAAAACTTGAGTACTCAGCAATGATTGGGTTGATGTGATTCACCAAGTCATTGTAATTCAGAGACTTCAGTTCTTGCACCAAAGTTTCAATATGCATGTTTAAATGTTCAATCATGTC
The DNA here is from genome assembly GCA_031762415.1 of Simpsonichthys santanae. Lineage (NCBI taxonomy): Eukaryota > Metazoa > Chordata > Actinopteri > Cyprinodontiformes > Rivulidae > Simpsonichthys > Simpsonichthys santanae. The sequence goes on along the minus strand of JARVLU010000179.1, from coordinate 22,247,657 downwards.
TTTAATTTCATTTGCTTTTAAATAGTCAATAATAGTTTGAAAGATTTTCATGGATTTGCTGAGAATGTCTGCCTCTTTCACACTTTGAACTATTTCATTGATTGTTTCTTCCATTTTGAGTTGTTTGATAAGGTCCACAGCTTTTTCTAAAACAGCTTGAGCATTTTTGTTAACCTCAAGTTGTACAAGCAATACGTTCAATTTGGCATGTACATAATTGATCTTTCCAATAATGTCAAGCTTCTCTATCAACATTATCATGTATTCGGTTGTTCTATGGAAAATTTCTTTTGGCGTGCGAAAGGCAAACTCTTTTATGAGACTTATGAACAAATCGTGTGAAAAATAAACACCTTTTTTTATTTGCTCCACAAAGCCTGACACATCAAAACTGTCAATTTTTTCTCTGACATAAGAGATTATGGTCTGTACTTTCACTTTGATATTATACTGAACTTCAATATCATACAGAAATTGAACATTGCTGTCTTTCAGTTTTTCAAGGTCTGACTGCTGGATCATCTCACCTATAATATCCATCCAATGCACAATGACAAGTTTGATGTCATTAATGTCTTTCACTACTTCCTCTATCTCTTCACTGAGATTTTCATAAAAGGTGCTACTATAAATAGCATCACTGATAATATCAGCTACACGTTGGGTGCTAAAATTTAGATCATTTAGTACTTCCTCAACCTTCATCCTCAGGTCGTTCAAAAATAGTTCTACATCTTCAAGTGTAACATTAAAGCTTTGGGTAAAATCAATGAAAACATGCTTCAGCTGATTTACCTTGCCCTCCAGATCGATTTCAGCCACTATGCCACTTATTTGCTGGGGAAGAGCTTCAAGTCTAGCCCTCACGTCCTCATGGTTGATGATATCTTGCAGAGCTTCTGCCACATATACAACTAATTCCTTGATGCTCTCCAAGAAAACGGGAAGACTTTCAATCAGAGGGAAGTTAATAATATGACTGTCTGTGCTCTTGTCATACTTGAGAAAGCCAGAGATGGTGAACTCCTGGTTGTCAGGGGAGGCTATGTTGATGATGTTTGTAAGTATGGAGCCAGAAAGCTCAATTCCCATTTTCTCTGCAGTATTGTAAACTTCTATGCCCTGAATCAAAGCATGCTCATTCATTTTAGTTTTAAATTTAAGACCAGTTTTCTGCTCTTGGGGTGACAGAAGAGTATCCATCTTGTAATCATATGATGTCTCGAGAGAGAAACCGTTATCCAGCTGCTGAGTTGTTGATGCTCTGCATTCATGTAAGCTGGCAAAAGCCAGGGGTTGTGCTCTGAGTTGGAGTTTGCTATAAAGCTGACCACTGTGTTTTCCATACACCATCACATCTCCATCAGCATTGAAAATGGCATTAAGGTTGAAATCAAAGGGAACAATGCTCCAGCGAATGTTGTGGTCAAAGCGCATTGGCTGAGAGCTGAAGCGGGCATCATTGGTGAACTTGGCAGCAAGACCTACAATTTCAAGTTCGGTATTGTGATTCATGTGAGTGCCAAATAGTTTTCCAGTGGTGCTGCACTTTGCATTAGCACTCAGATCAGCATAGTTGATCTGGTAGGTGTGCTTGATCTCTTCCTCGTCATATGCGGCCTTCATGTTTCCAGTCAGGTCCATCTTGTAAGGCTCTGCCTGAAATAGTGCTTCACTGTCAAAGCTGATGGCTAGAAATTCCAAGTGGTTGTCAACAGTTGCAGAAGCACTGTAGGGTTTTAGGTTGACGTTGATATTGTGAGTGTAGGAGACGTACCCAGTCTCGCTAGCTTTAGCCTTTGATTGGAAGTCAAGACTAGACAGAGTCATGGTCAAAGTATTGGCATTATCAACCTTGATATCACTCATTTCAGCTTTGTTTGAAATGGACAAATTGGCCCTTGTAGCATCAATAACAGCATCAAAGGAGTTTTCCAATAACAGTGAGCCACTGAGGGTAGTTGCTCCACTTGTACTTAGACCATCCCTATTTATTGTCAGGATGGTTTTGTGCACAGCCTCATTCTCAAGAAGTTTCACGTTGGCGTTGCAGTTTACAGAAAGACCTTTCTTATCAAGAGAGGCAATCAATAAAGAGGAAACACGGTTGTCAAAATGATCTCCATTGGTCTCTATTTTGATGACGACTTCACCAGAACTAGCGGAGGCTTCAGCCTGGTTGTGGATCTTCATACCAAGTACAAGAACATTTTCATCACATTTCATTCTCAGCTTGCTGTCCTTGAAGGAAAGTTCAGTAGTGTGAGTGTAAACATCTTCTAAGGCCTTGGTGTTGGACACAAATGAGAACTCACCATTGCCAAAGGTTGTTGTGATTGTGTTCTGGGCGTTAAGAATTGTGGAGTCAAACTGAACATGAGAATTAATTTTTGCTTCTGGCCTAAATGGTATCACGGTAAAGGACTGGGTTGAAATGGTCTTGCCATAGATTGGTCCAACCTTGACTAATCCCTCAATTGTACTGTCACCAGAAAATTCCTCAGTGTTGATTCCAGCCATACCACTGTGTTCTAGTGAAATATTAAGACCAAATGGACTTGTGGCTTTTAGTTTGCTCACTGATTTCAAGATGATTTTGTCAGTGATGACTCCATCTTCTTCAATGCTAATTTTAGCTTCAAGAAACTTGTGGGTTAAAGAGCTTGTCAAATGGGCCTTGATGGAATCACTCATGGTCACAATCCCAGAACCTATAACACAAGAGGCAAACATAATTTGGGACCTTCATAATTACAGAATTGATAAACTTTTCAGATAATCTTTATAAAATACCTGCAACTGCTACTGAGAGGATGTCAACTGGGGAATTTCCTTTCAGATCAAACTTTGCTGAATAGCTTGGTGGTTCCTCTACATCTTTTCCAGCATTCAGTGTAGCCTCTATATCATAAAGATTGCTTGTCATCTTTGTTGAAAACTCAGCTTTGCCAAATAGAGGAATAGACAGTGTGCAATTAGTAGGCAAAGCAAGATTTGGGATGGGGATTTCTCTGGAGACAATTTCCAGTCCAAAATGGGGTAAAGACAGGCTTGGAGTGGTCAGAGCTGGTGGAAAGTTAAAGTCTGATGTTGACTTTCCTCCAAGAGGCAGTGGGATTATAACTGTGAAATGTTCATTGTTAAAGTGGTAGACAGCCTTTGCCTTGCTGTTAAAAAAGCAGAATAAAGGTGTAAATGATTTTAAAGGGAAAAGAACGCCTAATTTAAACATTCACCATGGAGATGTGCACACTTACGTATTCAGGAAGAGTGTCTCTGGCAGGGAAATCTCTGGAATATCCGGCAGTCTGAAGTTCTTCATGTAAGGGAGCATTTCAGCACCATACTTTTCCATGTAATTGTTCGCAGCCTTAAAAAAAGCAAAGCAGTCTTTTATCTTTTGCTCAATTACGTAGGAAAATTTGACTGACTGGAAAAAATACACATACCTCAACAAACTTCTTAAAGATGTGACGGACCTTCATGTCGGTCTGTCCCACTTGCATGTCGAGAATATCATTGGCATACTTCTCAATAAATTCACCATTTGGCAGGGAGTTTGTCTTGGTGCTCATTTCAGACTTGACCTCAACTTCAATCTTGCTGCCATCTGACAATACAATAAAAACAGCCTGACTTTCTGCCGTCACAAACCAGCTCCCTCTTATCCAGTCGTCTAATCCACAAGGTAAAATCATATATACTGTATGTATTTTTTTGGCTGCTCCCTTCTTCAATGGTTACATTAAACATTAACATGCAGAATATAGACAATAATATATTTTCAAATAAGAAAACCTTTTGTGATTCTTGACTGTACAATGACTGATGTGTAATTACATTTAAGCTTTCAAACTTCGACAGAACTGAATGCCCTGCCTATCAATTGTTGCATTAGCATCAACCTAGCATTAGCAAGTTTGTGGTTAGTTCTGCCAATTTCTTCCTCATACAAATCTTCCTTATATTGGCCCAAAATCTAATCTGATTGTAATTTTAGGTATTTCAATCCCCAAAAGTACACCACAAATCTAAAAATGATTATTTTTTCTGTGTTAAGCATGTTACCCAAATTGAACTCTACTCTTCAAAAGGAAAACTAAATGGACAATGACATTACCATATTTCATGTTAATTTTCTGCTCAGAGGTGGCGTCCATGATCTTAATTTTACTTTCAAGTTCCAGTTCTATTTCCTTTTCACGTTTCAGGGAAGCTGTGACAGTGGATTCAGCTTTGATTGACGGAACCTGAACCTGGAATTGGAGCATGCCCTCTTTCATGGCCCTCAGCCTGAAACATGAACCAGTTAGTGAGCAAATTGAGAATTGTCACAGTTAATATGAGGAGTGTCTTCATTTAGTTTCTTACTTGGCACGTCCAAAAAGGGAGAGCTCTGGGATGTTCTTGTTTACGAACTCCAGTGTGATGGAGTGAGTTCCTTGGCCCTTGGTGTTTCCATCAACAACACCAAGCCGGAACCCAGCCTCCACATCATAGTCAGGGATCTGGATATCTGCTGAGATGATATTCTTTCTTCTGTTGTATTTCATGGCTAATCTAGCCTCAGTTGGCTCCGCCCCTGTTATTGATCAAGCAATCAAATCAGAGTCAGAGAGGTTTTATTGTTATTACAGCTACATACTAGCACATATAATGAAACAGGGTTCCCCAGAATCACGGTGCAACATAGAACACAACGTGCAAAACAACAATGCAGTGCATATATGCAACAGAACAATAAATACAAACAGACCTATAGTAAATGCAAAATGACATCTAACCTAATCTAAATATTCTAATCTAAACAAGTAATTAAGAGACAAGACTAGAGACACGTGTTGATTAATACATGTATACTGTACATGAGGTAGAAACATGTTCTTATATTTGATTAGCAGCACATCACTTTAAGCTTCTCCAAATTCATCCAGTTAGAAAATGGTAGAGAAAAAACAATCAAACAAACAAACGTCAGTGCTGATCATTACCTTCAGCTCGCAGGATAAACTTCAGAGAGTCGACCTTCTGCTGGCCTTCTTCTCCCTCGTTCAGGAGCTCATAGGCAGCAGTGACTGTGTACTCTGAGACTTCTCCAGTTGGGTGTAGCTCCACAGCAAATCTATGTTGTTAATTTGAGGGTACTTCTTAGGTAAATAATTTCCATTATAATTTGCTTAATTTTTCTTATACTTGAGGTCTTACTTGCTGTCGCCAGTGAAGGGGAAATAGGGGGCTGTTTCATGAGAGAAGGCGTCGACATACTGCAGAGCTGTGCAAAAGTTCATTCCAGCAAAGGCAGAAGTGCACTTGCTAACGTCAACTTTATCCATCACCAGTGGAGGAATAGTCTTAACTTCTGACCCAGTTACGGCCACCAGGGTGTTTCTAGATAAAAATAAGAAGACAGTTTTATTTTCTATCACGATGTCTGAAATTTGTGGTGAAAGCTTTTGCAAAAATATTGACTTACGTCATTTTAATGAGCTTTGTAGGTTGGGTTGGTGCAGGGATTGTTAGCTTAACTTGATTACTTTCCATGGAGATCTTGGCTTTGATTCCACTCTCATGGAAAATGTTGGTGTGCATCTCCAATCCAGAATTAACATATTCAGGAATGTGGGAACCAATCTGAGTGATGAACTCAATGCCACCAGATGGCATGAAGCTGAAGGTCTATGAGGAAACCCAGGATAAGGGTTGATGCAACACTTATGGTCATACAGAAAAAACAAAATAAAATACACATAGCATTTCATTGTAGGATAATTACCATGCCACGGTCAATCTGAAGTCCACCTTTAAAACCAGGTGTGAAAGTACCAGACAGCGCAATCCTCAGAGGCACACCAGTGACAGTTGGCAGGAAGAATTCATTGTCCATGAAGATGTAGTGGGCAAAAATTGTGGTGTCGGGGTTAGTCATCAGTGACTTTATTATCTGCATAACCAATAAAAAACACATTTATAGTAGGACATGTTTTGTCTGAGTCATGACTTTGTAAAATAATAACATTTTAATTGGTAGTAATTGGATTATTATCTTGAACTTACATTTCCCGGAAACATCGTGTACATGTTTCCAAGCCTCATGCTAAGCCATAAGATCATCTCCTCAATATCCTGACTCCCCAGATATCCCAGCTCATTCCCCAAGATCCTGAGATAAACCATTGCTTCTGGAAAGTTTTGACCCTGAAGTTGTTTTACCAGTTTGTCAAAGTTCTGTCCAATTTCTTTCAGGAGGTGCTGGGAAGTCTAAACACAAATGTGCACAATCTCTAATTATGCATCTCATATTAAATATATATACTGTATAAAAAGCATGAACAATGACAATTTTTTTTGTTTAATTAATGTGTGTAAACCAGGTTGTTATGAATACCTGTCTCTTCATCCTGTTCTTCTTCAGTGCAGGCACAATGTTCTCTAGGATGTCATTGACTGCATGTGGCATTTTGTCTGAGACAAAGTACATAGTCTTCATGGCAGTGTCAGGGAAGAATCCCTTCTCTCCAAACAAGGCTTCAACCGTTGGTTCAAATCCTTTGCCATCCATACCGATCTGTAAAGATAAAATTTTTCTTTCCACTAAAGAGGGTTTTATATTTGGACTTGGCGACAAAAATCTTTAAGGTCCAATTAAGGTCAAAAGTCTTAAAATGCTTACCTCCATCATGTCAATCTCAAATCTGAATGCCTTCAAAGTCATTTCAAGCATAGCCTCTTTGGGCAGGTATCCAACATCTTCAAAGATCATGTTTCCCTCTAGAGATCCAATCTTGTAGTGACGAGAAAAGTTAATGGGGTCCTTGATGGGGTCAATTTCATTGCCTTGTAGGACATCCTGAATCTTCTTTCTCAGTCTGAAAAGGGAAAAAAATAGTCAACCAAGCAAGAATCTAGAGCCCATTTTTCTTTTAGCAACTTTGCTTTTCCTTACTCTTGGGTCTCAGTCTCAGTTGAGGACAGAATGTTAGTTATGTGGGAGATTACAAAGCTCTTGACTTGGTGGTCCTTCTCACTGGACAAAACTTTACTCAGTTGGGTGAGCTCACTTGGCTGCGGATCCTTCATTAGTATCAGGTATGCAGCGATTCGCTCTTGCACAGATTTGCTACTGTCCAAAAGCACCTGCACGAACACCTCTCTTACCTGCAGCCAACAGAAATGAATAAAATTAGCATTTGTCAGTGTTTATTCTTGATAGTTTGAGACTTTTAAGAGTTTGCTTTTCTTTGAATTTTTGATTAGTATTATTTAATAGTGGGCCCGAGTCGTGTTAGTTCTCCTTCCTCTAACGTCATGTGCACCACAGAATGGTAGCACTGATGGGAGCTCTGCTTCGACTCGCTCGTTTTTTGTTCCTGTTGCTTTTGTTTGATCTTATTTTGTGCCTACACAGCACACTCATGCTACAGGCATGACCGCGACACACTGTTGGAGGTTTGTGTGTCGCTGCCTTGCAGTCGTGCCATCGTGCCGTCATGGTTCAGTTCCTAGTCCCATTCCAGCCTTAGGCTCCAGCCTGTCATGGTGGCCGTCTCCATGGTCCTTCATCTGCCTGCACATACTGAACTCTACGGACCCGTAGTTGCGCGGAGAAACCTTGGATGTTCTTTGTCTGCCAGACTCGGTTCTGGAGGGCAGTCTGGGAGGGCAAGTGCTATGGTCATTATTATCATCATGTTGCTAATGGGATCTGCTAACAAGATCTGCTAACAGTACCATGCAGCTAACAGTACCATGCAGCTAACAGTACCATGCAGCTAACAGTACCATGCAGCTAACAGGACCATGTTGCTAGACCATGCAGCTAACATGCTGCTAACAGTCCCATGCTGTTAAAAGAACCTAGATGCTAACCAAACCACACTGCTAACAG
>JARVLU010000179.1:22228500-22238647 GCA_031762415.1 Simpsonichthys santanae | reverse complement strand
GAGGTAGAGGAGGGGCATTTCAACCGATACTTATGGGGCTGATAATAAGTAATAACGGCCATTGAATGGTTGATAACGTTCGAAGCGGGTGCAATATGTCCGTACAGTTATCCGAAAGATGGGTGAAGTGCACGTAGCTGCTGCTATAAAGCGCAGTCTTATCCTTTTCAGAATTTTTTTTAAGATAGAAAAAGGGACAAAGCCATGAGGAGAGGATAGCGGGATCACATAAAAAGATCTCTTCATACCTTGTCCTAACAGGACACGATTTAAGACATCAAAAAACTCTGCCAGCAAGCACATTTATGAACACGTTACATATCAGAGTCAGAGTCAGAGAGTCTTTATTGTCATTCGCACCACATGTGGTACATGAACATCCAAGGTTTTCCCTGAGGAGCCGAACAAATCTGTAGACTTCTGTCCATGCAGGCAGGTGGAAGATCATGGAGACGGCCGCCATGACAGGCTGGAGCCTAAGCCAGAAGCTGGAGGGGGACAAGGAACTGAACCACAACGGCAGGATGGCATGATGGCAAGGCAGCGACACAGAAAACTCCACGAGTGTCGCCGTCATACCTGTAGCGTGGGTGTGCAGTGTAGGTGCAAGCAAATTTAACAAGAATAACAGGATTCAAAAAGATTGAGTCGAAATGGAGCTCCCGTCAGTGTGGCCATACTGCGGCACTCATGACGTAACACGGCGAGCATTGAACGCATATACTATTCCATTTTATTTATAGAGCACTTACACCCGCTTCGAACGTTATCAACCATTAAATGCCGTTATTACTTATTATCATCCCCATAAGTAGCGGTCAGACTGACCCTCCTGTACCTCCTATTAGGTTTAAAGGTATGCTGTTAGCATTTGTGCCGATGATAAGAGGCTTCGTTTTTAGCTATGTCTTTAGATTCACAGTAAAGGGTCTTGGTTAGGTTTAGGGTCTTGGTTAGGTCTACGCACAAGGGTAAGGAGGGTTAAGTTTAGGGTTGGTCCTCTGGGTCAGGTGTCGTGTTATGTTTACGAAAAGGGTTATATAAGCTGAAAAAAAAAAAAAACATAAAAAAACACTTCCTGGTTTACTCCGGTGACACACTGCCTATTATCAGCAATGAAAACGCTAATAACGTGCCTTTACACCTGCTAAGAGGTAGGTGGGGCAGTTTCACCGCTACATATGGGGATGATAATTACCAATAACGGCCATTAAATGGATTGATAACATCTAAAGCCGCTCAAATATTGGTGTGAAAGAACACTGTTCCCAAGCCAACAGTGTTCATTTGAATACACCAAACTTTTACAGAACTCCCAGTGGACTGGTGCATTTGAAACCATGGCACCGTCGACATGCCGTCTATGCTCAGCCCACATATGTTTGCACAGTAAAACAGATGTTTGGTTTAGGAAATGAGCAATAAACTAAACAGTGTCACGCAAAAGTGAAGCGCTGTAGTGAAGAGGGAGCTGAGCTGTAAGGCAAAACTCTCTGTTTACTGGTTGGTCTACGTTCCTACCCTCATCCATGGTCACAAGCTCTGGGTAGTGACTGAAAGAATGAGATTGCGGATACAGGCGGTTGGAATTATTTTCCTCTGCAGGGGGGCTGGACTCTCCCTTAGAAGTAGGGTGAGAAGTTCAGTCATCTGGGAGAGACTGGGAGTAGAACCGCTGCTCCTCCACATTGAAAGGAGCCAGTTGATGTGGTTTGGGGATCAAGTAAGGATGCTTCCTGGGCGTTTTCTTAGGGAGGTGCTTCGAGCATGCACAACTGGGAGGAGACACTGGGGAAGATCCAGGACACTCTAGAGAGACTACGTCCCTTGGTTCATTTGGGAACATCCTGGATGTCCTGTTTTGTTGGCAGCTTCCATCTGCAGGGGGTCATCACAGCGAGCAAATGGAAAGATGTTTGTCAAATGTTTTACAGTATATGAGATTCCCTTTCTGAACCTGGACTCAAATCCGCAACCTCACAATTGCAACAAAACATAAATGCATTGTTCAAATACCTTCTTTAAATGTAATGCAAATTATTTTTTTTGGTTTTATTAGTTTGAAATGTTTCTGGAAATCCTATTTTACAAATCCAAACAGTAAAGCTGTAACAAAGTTCTTACCATGGTCAAACACTCTGTCGTTGTGAGTAGAAACCTCAACCAGAGTCAGCTCCTGCTTACCAACATTTGTTACACCATATTTTCCTCTGTGGACAGATGTAATAAAAACAACGCGTGTACAACGATATTATGCAGTTGACGTGTGCAACAAGATGCTTTCAGAAGGTTGGATTTACTTGTGCGAGAAGGGAACAAGGATGTGGTTCTCAGTGCAGGACCCGGAGGTCATGTGTTTTTTCTCGTTGTCAAACTTGTAGTTGCAGGTTTGGGAGCTTCTGACCATCTGAGCCAGAGGGTAGTGCTGCAAACACAAAGAGCATGATGTTGGGATCAGAGACCAATCTTCACAGGAAAAAAAAATGTGTGCATGTGCTTGCACATTTCGGTTTTTCATACGCTATGTTACACCTCACAATTAATACTGACAGTTTTTCTTTTCTGTAAGATATTTATTGGGGCAGTTGGTAGAGCTGCTGTCTCATTGAAAAGGTCCTTTGCATGAATCCCAGCCAGGGGGCCATTCTGGGTGGAGTTTGCATGATCTCTCCGTGCATGCGTGGGTTTTCTCCGGGTACTCCGGTTTCCTCCCACAGACCAAAAACATGCATGCTAGACTGATTGGTAACTCTAAATTATCCCTATGGGTGTGAGAGTGAATGGTTGTTTGTCTCTCTGTGTCTCTGTGATGGACTGGAGACCTGTACCCCGCCTCTCGCACAGTGACTGCTGGATACGGGCACCAGTGACCCCCATGACCAAAAAAGGAAGAAGTGGGTAAAATATAATGGATGGATGGATGTTATTTACCTTAAAGTTCAATATACTGTAGTCATGTGATTTTTAAGCACCTTACCATGCCAGTGATGAGTGCCAGAGGGCTGCTGTGATCTCTTATTGGTTCAAAATGATCACATCTGGCCAGATCTCTGTTCAGGCTGATGTCAGTGGCAATGTCCTCTCTGGCATTAATGGTGTAGTAGGTCCTGCACTTGCCATGGATAGTGGGCTAATAGAAAGATGGTGAATATATAAAGAAGACATGTCAGATGCATATTTGTGAATACAATATGATTTACCTTATTTTCTCAATCTCAATACCATGTTCTTGTTCTTGTCTTCTTCTAGTAAAGGCACAGCCAGGGCGGAGATAATCCCCCTCTTAAAGTTCAGGATAGTTGTCGTCTCGCCATCCTCAGGGTACAGTTTCACGTCGTACTCACCCTCAACTACAATCTTCAGAGGATATCTAAAAGAAAACAAACCACATTTCTTTTAGATCCAACTCTAGCAAGAAGTTGTTTTTTCTTCTTTTTTTTTGTAAAGAGCAGAGAACTCCGCACTTTTCCATTTCGGCAGCAAAGGCATCAGAGTTAGAAGCGGGAGCGAACACAGGGTTGCCCTCTGCGTCCGTGTCCACCACCTCACTCAGCTTGCAGCCGGTGGTACGAACGATGAAACTGCATGTCTGAGGCACTTCAAGTTCAACCTGTTTAGAAGATAATGTATTTTAACCCACGCTGCTCTAAGGGACACATGAGTCAAGAAAAAGAAAGTGCAATGATTCTGAGTTGCTCTAAAGTCCATTTGTTGTATGTACCTTGCAAGAGGCCCTTGGTCCATTCTTCAACTGTGAGGCTCCGTTGATAGCGTTCAGCGACTCGGCTTCATATTGGTATTCGTACTTGTGCAGGGTCTTGTATCTTTGGGCCACTAGAACATATTATTACTATATTATATATTACTTGTACACATACAGTGGGGGAAAAAATATAATTGATCCACTGCCGATTTTGCAATTTTTTTGACCTACAAAGAATGGAGAGGTCTGTGGTTTTGATCGTAGCTACACTTCAATTGTGAGCAACAGAATCTAAGAAATGAAATCCAGAAAATCACATTATATGATTTTTAAATAATTCATTTGCATTTTATTGTCTGAAATAAATATTTAAGGTGACTGTCAGTCTTCCTCGGTCTGGGGCGCCATGCAAGATCTCACCTCGTGGAGTAAGGATGATTCTGAGAAAAGTCAGGTATCAGACCAGAACAAGAAGAGAGCTGGGGCCATAAACTAAAAGAGGACCATAAGTAACACGCCACACTGTAATGGTTTAAGACCCTACAGGGTATGCAAGTTTCACCTACTCATGCCGCTGACCATCTGGATGATCCAGAGGAGGCGTGGCGTGGGGAGAAGGTCATTTGGTCAGATAAGACCAAAGTAGAGCTTTTTGGTATCAACTCCATTCGTCGTGTTTGGAGGAAGAAGGATGATGAGTACAACCCCAAGAACACCATCCCAAACATGAAGCATGGTGGTGACATCATTTTTTGTGGGGTGTTTTTCTGCAAAGGGGACAGGACGACTGCACCACACTGAAGAGAGAATAGATGGGGTCATGTATTGTGAGATTTTGGCCAACAACCTCCATCCCTCAGTAAGAGCACTGAAGATGGGTCATGGCTGGGTCTTCTAGCATGACAACAATCTGAAACACAACCAGGGCAACTATGGAGTATTCCGAGGTCCTGGAGTGGTCTAACCCGGTCTCCAAACCTGACCCCAACAGAAAATCTTTGGAGGGAGCTGAAATAATTTTGCCCAGTGACAGGCCTGAAACGATCTGGAGAAGATCTGTATGGAGGATTGGGCCAAAATTCCTGCTGCAGCGTCCAAAGCTGGTCAAGAACTCCAGGAAATGTCTGACCTCTGTAATTGTAAATTTTTCTGTTCCAAATATTGTTCTGTTTTTTTATTTTTTCATTTTTTTAATTAATTAATTAATTTATTTATTTTTGTATCAAATACTAAAAAAATAAATAAATAAAGAGCAAATCATACAATGGGATTTTCTGGATATTTTTTGTTAGATTCGGTCTCTCATAGTATTGTACCTACAATAAAAATTACAGGTCTCTCCATTCTTTGTAGGTGGGAAAATTGCAAAATCAGCCATGTATCAAATACTTACATTCCCCACTGTGTGTGTGTGTGTGTGTGTGTGTGTGTGTGTGTGTATACTGTATAAAAAATATATATACTGTATATATATATAGGCTATATACATATGTATATATATATATACAGTATACAGTATATATAGAATTTCATTCCTAGTTAATGTAGACAAAAAAATGAAATTAAACTTGAACAATTAACTTACACAGACAGTTTGGATGATCTTCATCTTGAGCAACTGTAAAAAAAAAAGGGAAATTTTTTTTTTAGGGTTTTTCTTAAAAAAAAAAAAAATGCAACTAAATGCATAGCTATTAAAATAAAATGCACCAAAATACACTTGGATAAAATTAATTTGCCATTAATATTTCAATTATTACAAGCTTATGTTAACAGAGGAATAACTGCAACAACAAACAAAACTGTTGGATGTTTTGTCAAAATGTATGTGTAACAGGACAAATTAATTAAAATACACTCCAGAAATTGTGTTAAACAGAAACAATTTTGTTAATTTCAGTGGGGGGGTTAGGGGCTACTCACAAGCCAAGGCCAATGTACTGAGGAGCAGCAGAAGGCAGAGCTTTGAGTCCCCCATGACGGGCTCGTTGAAGCTCTCTCCTCCGGGTCTGGTGAGTACTCAGACGAGACTGATGTCTCGGCCTCAGCTGGAGGGTTTTATACTATCAGCTGATCCCTGTCAGAGGACGAGGAGGCACAGACGGCGCTTTGAACGCTCAAAGTCCACTGCGCCCTCCTGTGTGGAGGGACAAAGGCAAAAGGTTTAAGAAGATACTTATAGATCTAAGCTTATGTGCACAAACCTGATAGATAATGCTGAATACATTCATTCCTTTTAACAGCACTTTAGGAGTATTTTCGTTTGTTTTTAGTTGTGCATAGTTTTGTATGAGATCTTTATTTACAGTAAAGTTTATCATAGATTACTTTATGTGTTTTAAATGATGCAAAAACTTATTACCAGGTTCATTTTTGAATATACATGTGACTAATGATTAGAATAAATGTTGTTTTGGTTGTTGTGTACAAAAACATTCCACAAATTAATCTATTTGAAAATTGCAAATATTAGATTAGACTTGCAAAGAGAAAAAAGAGATAGTTTGACATTCTTGCTGCAGAAATATACATTCAGTCAATGAATCCAGCTGCTGCAGTTTAAACTGGGTCACTGATATTAGTGAACACTGAGTGCTCTCATCACAAAGTCCCTCTACTGTAAAAGATAAACTTATCAACGGTTTATGTGTTAATTCTAACCTACAGACAAACCCTCAGTCTGGATCTGCATTTCTGTACTGTTAGACTCGTCTTTTGGTGTCTTTTTTAAAATCAGCTTTACTTGTTGGTTTAATTAATAGAGAACGTAAATGTTCATTAATGTTGCTAGATTTAAAGCAAAGCTCTTTTTTTCCTGTCTGTCTGTAATCACTTTAAACACTTTTGTGCAGTTTATGTCTATTTACAAATGCTGCTCAACATGTTTTTATGAGAATGCTACTGACTGATGCAACAAAAAGTAAAGCTAATACTTACAGTTTTGTACCTGGTTTTAAAGCTGGATGCTTGTTGTTCAGCCTCTGCAGCCCAAAGTGAACTCAGGGAAAATATTTGCCAAACTTTTTTGGGGTGGGGGTTTAGGAGACGAACTTTGATCAATGGAGTCAAAGGTCCGTGCAGAGTTTGATTTGCTGTTTTATGTCGGACAAATTTTTAGCACAGCTGAAGACTAGTACGGTTCATAATAAACATATTCTCATAGCTACACAGCTATTTGTGGGAACATATAGTCTTTTAGATGTGTTATTTTATACCATCTTGGTTTTTTTTTTTTGTATTTGTTTAGCTTAAATATTACTAAGTGTTGTGTAATGGCTCTGCTGCAACGATATTCCCATCCAAGTGTTTGAAATCAAACTGTTTGCACTGACAGGACTGTACACAGAGTCTTTAGCTGACACTGACAAAGTTTTGTGTACAGTACTGACAAAAAAGTGGTTTGTTCCAGCTAATGGAAGATATTTTCTAAATATATACAGTATACAGTATAATATTTTATGATGATCGAAGTTCTCCTAATAGACATTTTAACTGAGAGATGACTGGAAGTGAAGTGAACAGGGAATGCAAGTAAACCTTGAGGTTTTTGGTGCAAGATATTCAAGTGGATAGGAGTTACTCTGAAAAGCAGAGGTACCTGTAGTTTTATTTTTCTTGTCAGTATCATAGTTTAATCGTTAAATAACCAGAGTACGAGGAATCAACACACAGGTAAAATAAATGACTGTATTTTTTTGGCCTATAAGTTGCAATTCTTTGCATGATTTACATGCCCTGCAACTTATACACCAAAGCAACTTGTTTATTTTTATTTTCTTATAGTTAAAAATCAAATTTTGGCTAAGATATGACCGTTTTCATTAATTCTGACATTGAAAATATTGAACACTACCATTTTCAACCACTAGATGGCACTTGAGTTGTATGGCATGCCGTTATGTCATGTAATAGGTAAAAGTGGCTATTAATGACACAATCAGCTTGCCGCAGACTTACACCTTTGTCCAGCTCACCTGGAGCAACCATCAAATCAGCTTAATTTCACTGCACCGCCCCAGTAAAATGCAGCTAATTTGACAATTGAAGTGAATTTATTAAGTAAAAGTTCAACTGAGACACACCTTTTCTTTAATGTTTAGCTAACATATAATTGCTTTAGTTGCTTATCTTGTAAAATTTTGAAGAAATGCACAGCGAGTCATCCTTCTGCTTGCTCCTACTTCCGCGTATCGGCTTTTGTAATACAGCTGATTTGACCATCAAAGTGCATTTATTAAGGAAAAGTTGGACTGAGACACACCTTTACTATAATTTCGAGCAAACAAATAATTGTTTTTAAATGTTAATCTTGTTAAATTCTTGTTAAAGTCCTCCCATGCATGCTCCCGCTGCTGCCATTTGGCAGCCAATCCATTTTTGGAACAACACGGGCCCACATTTCCAGGTTGTCAACGATGACACATAATAGATGTGACTTATACGGCAAAGCGACGTATTCATGGATTTTTCTACTTTATTAGACATATTTGGACTGATGCGACTTATAAGGTGTGCGACGTGTATAGCGGAAAATACGGTAATTTTATTGTGTAGTCAAGATAGGCTTGCAATGAATCTGCAGTGAGATGAGCACAGGAGGCAAGTATCTTGTAGCAGGGTGTTAGATGTTAGTGCAGGGATATTCAACTTGCAGACCAAGGGCCAAATCAGGTCCCTGGATTGTCATGGTTACACATCACAACAAATGTCCAAAAGTAAAAAAAAAAAGTTTCAGTAAAAACCCTTCAGTTGCACAGCATCCATACCAGATAAAACAATCATCCAAAAATAAATAAATAAATTAATTAATTAATTAATAGATGTGATCCACATCCAGAAAAACAGGAATTAAAGTTTCCAAAAGAAACATCTCAGAATGAAAGTAACAGAGCTACTCCAACATGCAGCCACCCTGAGCGGCGCAGTTCTACATCTAAAATTGCAACAAGCTTATCGAAAAGACTTTGGAGCTGTATTTCAATCACAAAACAGCTAAAATGTACAAACACATTTTCTTTTTTTGTTTTCTGTGATTAATTCTGTATTTTTTTTTTCTTTTTTGGCAAATTGATTTTTACTTTATCACCCACCACCAATATGTAAAGGTGGGCAATGTTTTTGACCACATTTATTTGACTGTTTGTCTGTTATCAACGTAGCTCATTAATCACTTGCGTTTTAATGAAACTTTCAGAAAGACGTTATTGAACATGCATCAACAGGCCTTTTTGAGACAATCCAATTCAAGATGTCTGCCACAGCTAATTGGCATCAACCAACACAAAAAATGACTAAAAACTCCAAGTTTTACAGCTATTAAGTTAAACTTGGGAATGGTAGTAGCTGGGAGTCATTCACAGCACATGCTCTTACTGCAATAGTGTAGAAGATGACATTGTCCAAAACAGCTACGATTCTTTAAAAGATCTGAAACGACTGCATGAAAGCTGACGGGTGATATGCATTTTAGGCTTTTAAATGCTTGATGGTTTTAGCTTCTTTCAAAACCTTGGGTCTATGACTAACCTGGTTTTTGGTATTTTTGTCTGGAACTGCGCAAACATTTGTTCATCTCTGTTGCAATCATTTGGTTCAGATTGATCATGGCTGCAGCGAGAAAAAGAAAATACAGTAGAAACAAAATGAGACGTACGAGCAGAAAAGGAGATCCATGCCTTTATCAAATGAGGACGAACAGGTTTTATTATTAGACTTCACAAAGACAAAACACTGAAGGTGATAATTGACTCGTGGACACAAACACATGGAGACAAACGTGCAGAAAGCTCGCACTGCAGCTGGAGGGACTCTTACCTAATCAATCATTCAGGGTAAAGGCCACTGCTTTAATCAGCTGAGACCACTGGTCTTGTTTAGTAACTCTACAATTTTTCATTTGTGGTTGTTGGACACAGTTTTAAAAGCTCATCTTTCCTTAACTAAAAGGAAACGTTAAGATTTACCAGAGTCTCCGTGGTTCACATGTTATGAAGCTTCGTTCCACCTGATCAGTGCTTATCTGCAGACTTCTGAATCACGTTTCAAACCCCGTCAGGATATAGATTGTTGTTCTACTTGCAGAAAGGCAGCTTCTTTAAACTTTGACTTTTACTGAAACTTTCACAGAAAACTCACTGGCTAAATGATTCAAAGACCAAAAAAAAAAAAAAACCCCAGAAGAGTTCAACTCCCTGTGACTGAACTGTGCAGGCGCTCGGTGAGGAGGAACCTGTCTCACCCCCTCCACCTCTCCTTTGGGTTATTGTCATCAGACAGACGACACCGAACTCCACCAGGATGGAAACTAAACATTTACCAGAAATCATTTATCCACAAAACAGACTGCACCGCTTTTATTTTAGGAATGCATCCATCTATCTATCTATCTATCTATCTATCTATCTATCTATCTATCTATCTATCTATCTATCTATCTATCTATCT
>JARVLU010000179.1:22194507-22218835 GCA_031762415.1 Simpsonichthys santanae | reverse complement strand
GTATCATATTCTATGTGTAGTGTATTGTATTAGAAAAATTAGAAAGTTATTCATTTTGTTCTGTTACTATAAGATTATTACGGTTTGAAATAATTGTTTGAAAAAAGGGGCAGATAAAATAAGATTTTTTCTTCTTTCTGCTACCTTTCATTTTTTATACTCTGTACGTTATTGTTCAAGGGATTGTTTTGTATTGTATTTTTAAAAAATATGAACAACTAAACTAAACTAAACTAAAAAAAACTAAAAACTTTCTGTTGGAGGAATAACAAAAACACATTAGGGATAAAAAAAATACAAACAGATAGATTTATAACAGGTTTATAGCATTTACACATATCAAAATTGGTGAAAAATAAGAGCAAACCTGTGCTTTTTTTATTATCTAAAATGCCTTTTTGATCTGTACTGCACTATTTGAGCCAGTCTTGGATTTCAAACTGGTTCCAACAAACCTAGTGGCAGACTACATTATCAGTAATACCCCCACCTCCATGTGTATATCAGTGTGCGGTCTGGATGGATAAACACTCCATGTGCTTACAGAAGCAGGTGTCAGGCTTCAGGTGCTTGCACACACACACACACAGATATACATTCAGTTAATTATTTATCCAGCCATTGAAATGCTGACATGCACACCATCCGGACTGCAGAGTCGCTCCAGCAAACGCTTTGTTCAGTCACAGGTGCTGGTGGACAAGCGTGCATCAGGATAAAGGCTCAGAGAAAAGAAAAAGAAAATTTGATTATGAACAAATGCTAATATTTATTTAAGTCAATTATTAAGTAAGCAGTTGAACAATTGTCCCACAACACTGTGAAGGGATCAAGACTTATGTCATACTGCTTTGGAGATGTTAAACATCACTTGTGTATATTTTAAGTTAAGAAAAAGAAAAACTATCCATGCTATAGTAAAGGGTTTAACCTTTGTCTATGCTAAAAAAACAAAACAAAGGTGGGTGATAGTGTTTTTGTCCATGTTATCAAAATATCTCATGAACCACTTTACGTATTTCAACGAAACTTGCAGAAAACAATCATTGAACGTTCATCTAAGGACTCGAACTTCAAAACTGGCTACAACTCGGGGAATTTTATAAGTAGGCTACTGTATTTATCAAAACATTTGGAGTTGTAGTAGCCAAATTTGATCTCAAACTCATATTCTGAGCTTAACAAATTGTGCAAGATCTGTTTGTCTGTTAGTAAAATATATCGTGACCCACTGGACGGATTTGAGTGATGCTTTCAGACAATATTCATTAGATGAATATCAACATCTATGCAACTTTTGGAGTTAATCCAAATGAAAATGACTGCCACATCTAACAGAACCTAAAAAGTACAAAAATGGCTATCACTCAGTCATATATATATTGATTAATGAAAATTATGTAGTTGTGTCATTAAATGTGGCGGGTGATGTGCATTTCTTCAAGGAATGTACAGGATAGCCTTAAAAAAAAGTGCATTAGGCCAACAAGTGCCCAGTTATTGATGAAATATGTTAGGGGTTCTACTAATTTATTTATTTATTTATTTTTGATAACGTGCCTTTGTGTCATCTTTCACGATTTAGCCTCAAGTATGAGCTGGTTTATTTTAGATCTTGATCTAATAATAGTCCTCAATGATTATTTTCCATAGAACGGTCTGTTTTCTGGAGCGGTAGAAGACGCAGCGAGTGGACGAATCCATTCACTGTGTAAAGGGGGGAGTTCTGTGTACAACTAAGCAACACACATTCGATACGCGGTTATAATATATTTGTTCTATTTTAAGATTGTTTATATAGATTTTTATTTACACTCTTATATATTATAAGCAATCATCACAATTTTTCTGGTAGAACAAAAGAGATTTAATGTTCTTAGGAAAAGAGAGAACCCCCCTTGGTGAAGAGTTGGTGGAGTCCGATGAAAACCGAGCTCGTGCGTGCCACATCTTCCACCAAACGGCCACTTCTGGCAGCACAAAGTTAGCTTAAAACTGTGACGTTCGAGCTAATTTGTTTACAGCGTAATTTTATTTATGTTATTTCTCTTGAAAGGGAGTTAAAGTCGCCGAAACTCCATCTAATATTTGTCCTCCAGTTTAATAAAATAGACTCCTCCCGTAAGTTAACGGTTAAGTTAGCCGCCGCCCCGGGGACCGCAGCGTAAAGGTGGGGAAGTAGAGCTGACAAAAAGCGGACCTTTTCAACGGAAGTACCCACCAACGAGCCATAAGCAGGTAAGTTCTTACGAATTTATTTATTTTTTTAAATCAGCACATTATTTCCCCCACTGTAAAATTAATGTGAACTCAGCTGAGGCAGTTTCCAGGACAGAAGGAGGGAGTTTAGGGACTACACCCATCCCTGACTCGCCCTCATCTCACCTACACGGGAGAAAATACTCAGACTGGAAATATTTGACAGGACTTCTCTACCTCAAAATACACAAGCTTTCCTGTATTTTCATAAATATTATAACTTTAAATCAAAAAAGGATTCTGTTGGAGATTAAAACAGTCATTTTATTGTCATAAATGTGCAACAAATTTATTTGGGAAGCTTTTAAATTGTAAATCAAACTGAGTTTTTCCTCCCTTTTCCAAAAAGCTGCATTAGGAGTCAAAACAACTATAAATTGCTATTATCTTTTGCAAAGTTGCAGCTTTTTTTATTTTATTTTAAAACGCCAAGCAACTGTATGAGTTTTCATTTCTATTTAATTTAAGCACAAACCTGCTGGTAATTTTTTAAAAAGCATGGCTCAAAAAGATGAAAACCTCCCTCAGCCTTTTATGAGTTTTAAACACCTTATGTTGCATAATGGCGTGTGTGTTGGAGGGGACTCTCAGCTACTACCACATCAGTTATCTATAAAATGATGACGTTATATAGTGCTTTATGTGGTTTTGACAGCTGTGGCAGCCATCTTGAATTGGCTTCACATCCATAGTCAGTTGTAGATCAACTCCTGCAACTTCCATTAAATCTCCAGTGCTTCAGGAGATATTTTGCTAACAGGCAGACGCATACAGAGTTGTGCAAAAGCAGTTATAAAAATAACTTAGTGTATATTGGAGATTATGTTGTAAATAATCTCAAACAGAGGAACAAAGGCTTTTGTTTGTTTCACCGGAGTCTCAATTGATCTTCTGCTGTGTGTGCGCCCTCTTATTCTTTCCCTCCTCTTCATATCCCTTATTTTTACTATCCTGTTGCCTTGACGACTGGTGTGTCGGGGGACATCTCCCTCCTGATGCGCTGGATGAGTTTTTCCTACACGAGTTCTGAGAAGCAGCGGTGAAAGAGTGAAATTTTCAGTGCATTTTGTCATTTTCTCTCCTTTACACCCTGTTCTGGTTACCTCCTCAATGCAGTTGTAGTTGGCAAAGATTCACAAATACTTCAGGCTCTGAAGCCGCTCTGCTCCTCCACAAAACACACATCCAAATGGAAACTGTGCTGATTCGGTGCACTATAAAATGTCTAAAATATACAAGGAGACGGGGCTCGGAAAATATGAAGATATTTTCTGTGTCATGATTACGCAGAAAATATGTTTTGTATTAGTATGAGAGGCAGGTTTCACTAACAAATGTTTTGTTTAGCCTTTTAGTAATAAGTCACTTTTTAGGTCTAAAGAATGTCGTATCAACAGGTGGAAAAAGGTGACACTATCACACTGGAAGTGGGGAAGTTTTTATCTAACAATACAAATTTTGTACATGAAATTATGAAAATTAGACTTTTTTCTAATTCTGTATATGCTCAGTTGTATACGATGTCAGTTTTTGCTCAGAAGAAAATGTAAGTTTTGCTTAGGAACAGCGTAAAATAAATAATTAGTTTGAAAAATGCCCAACCCCCTTACGTGCCCTTGCAACTTTTCAGTAACTTAAGTGAGTATAAAAAGAGCACTCAAGAGATCTAAAAATAATAATAATAAAAAAATGGCACCAAACTGTTGTGGCCAGAGCTCATTTAAAATAAACCGAAGTGAAGTTAAAAATAGATTGTAACCCAGTAAATCAAAACTCGTCACTCTGTGTCTTCAAGGCTCACAAAGAAGGAACTTATTTGAACAAGAACGAAACCTGTAAACAAAACGTTGGCTTAATAGGAACACATGTTGCCAGTTACACTTTTTTATGGAACATCTGGGTCAACCATTCTCTTCACATATTACAAATAAAGGCCTGTTTCCTGTCAAAGTGCATATCACCCACCACCTTTCATGCAAGAGTTTAAGATTAGGATTATTTTATGTTGAGAAATGATGGTGTTTTAATGTTTTTTTGCTCACACTTGTTATACACAATCTCAGTGAAATGTCATGCGTTTGTGTTTAAAATGACTCTCAGCTACGACGCCAAATCTTGTGTTTATATTTGTAAAACAGACAGAGTTAGTTATTATTGTGTTGGCTAATGTCAGTTATCTGGGAACTATTTTTAATTGGATTTACTCCGAAAGGAAGGTCATGCTATGATTGTTTTATAAATGTTTCATTAAGATCCATGAGATATTCTGCTAACAGACACAGGCTAAAACATTATCTCCCACCATTGTTTTTTGGAAGCAGGCACAAAAAGAAAAGACCTTGACTTGCTGAACTTGTGATGTGAACTACTTTACTCCTTAAACTACAGATTGGTTAGAAAACTGTATTTTTGTGTAACAAAAATCTGTTTATTCTCCCAGTTCATCTCCCCCTCTTCTTACTTTTTTTTTTTTTTTGTACATTTTGTCCCTGTTGTTCATAAAGTAATCAGCAGCATCTGGGTAAAAATAACATTTCTTTTTGTTGTGACACAGCTTTACACAGGAAATGAGACAAGTCTAAAAATGGGAAACAACATCAGAACAACCTTGTGGAGGGAGGATATGTGCTTCACCGGAGCTTGTGTGAGAAAGTCTCATTAGGGAGGGTAACCCAATGGAAATAGAGGTCCATGAAGAGCAGGGACGCCTGTGGGGGTTGGGGACACGGACGGAGACTGTTGCTGTGTAAGTGAGGAGGATTGCAAACAGTGAATGTGGCGGCAGTCTCCAGGGGCTGCTGTGTATCAGAAACTGGTTGAAGGCTGCTCGTAAATGTAACTCTGCGATCTTAGTTTTCCATGGCAGGGAGAGATGACTCCATCTACAGAGGAGGTCACCAGGAGGTCATGTTTATCTCCCACTGCTGAAGGCAAAGACAGAGCAAGATGTTTTTACCCATGTCTGGATATGTGTGTGTTTGTACCGATAGCAGAATACCTCACAAATCACTGGACGAAATTTAATTAAACTTTACAAATTTAATCATTGGATGTATATCTAAATTAGATTTAAGATAGCTGTCACAGCAAAGCAAAGCAAACACAAAAATGTATTTAACTTAGGCAGTTTTACAGATATTGAGCTAAAATTTGGTGTGGTAGTAGCTGAGAGGCATTCACAACACATACTCAGAGTGCTAACAGATCATGTGAGGTACGACAGAAGATTGTTACTTTTAAGGTTTGACCAAAAAGACTATTGCACTATCATTTTTTAACATAAGTTGTTCTTATTCTAACGTACTGACATGAAATGCAGCAGGTGAAATGCATTCTTTTAATGTAATGTACTGAAGTGCAACAATATTTAGTTGTTAATACCCTAACTGTCTCAGATGTTGAAGTATGAAACGTGATTTCTCTAGAGAAGAGCTGAATTCATGCATCAAAAGCACATATGGAGCAACATGTGTTTAATTATGAGCTGAGGAGGTAAAGATCAAGAACGTGAGCCAGGATCTACAAGAATCAATTAGTCCCCCTGTACATGTTTTTTCAATTACATTTCCCTCTGAGAAGTTTGGTTTTAATTTACATTCAGAGCTTCCTAAAATATCAGTGCTACACTTCATTTTTTTCCAGCGTGGACTCTGCTGGGCAGTGTTGGGTGTTTGGCATGATAAATAGAGATGTTCATATTTACGTCTGTTTCTGCTCAGCCTGATCTGTCCTGGAAAAGTCCATGTGACCCAGAGCCGAGGAGCTGCTGCTGCTTCCTCATCCTGTTAAATGTTAAAAAGGAAGTATGTTGATTGGGCCTACAGGGCAGTGTGTTATTTGAAATGCAGCCCAGTTAAAACTAAATTACAGGAAATGGTATCGTACTCTTAAATTTGGAGTCATTTGGTCAGCGCAGCTCTGTAACTCCCTCATACTTTCTAGATAAGCCACCCCAAATGCTGTTGTGATGGTTTCTAATAGGTTTGACTAGAAAAACAAAAACTTTGACTCTGTTTAAACAAATGTTATTTAACTGTTCAGCTGCGCGACTGAAGGAGGACAGGAAGTGGACGTTTGTGGTTTTGAGTAAATAAACAGGGAAACAAAAGATGGCCAATAAAAAGCTTCACAAATAATTAACAGTCAAATCTGAAATGTTTCCTTAACAATCATCACATCAGACTTTTAATTTTATTTCCTAAAATTTTCATTACAAGTCATATAGTGGTTCATGAGACATTTTGCTAACAGACAGCATTGACTCCAACTCTTGTATTGGTCAGGTTTTAAAAATGTGATGGGGATCACTCAGCTACTACCACACTCATTGTTAGGTGAATATCTAAACAAAGTTTTAACTATTCTGCTGTTTTTCAGTGCAACCAAAGATTAATCTGTTATAAATGCATGAATGTGATTTTGTTCTGAAAGATTATTTAACATTTCATCAGCGGTTCAGGAGATATTTTGGTAACAGACCCACACAATCAGGCAAAAATAAATAAACAAGTATCTGTTTTCATCTTTTGGCGGAGGATGATTTACAAAATTAACGACCATCAGAACGTTTCATGATTTTTATGAAGGCCTGACATGAAAGTTTTTTTTTTAAATATACAATTCCCCCCGCTATCTGTTTTTTTTTTTATACCTTTATAATGTGTTTTGTCTTTTTCCAGTGTAAGTGTGTTTCTAATTGGTGACTTTAATCCATTGAAATGTCAGAAATTATACCTGTGGGATGGATAAAAGAAATTAGGACATTGGTGTGCAGAAAAGACTTCATTGTAATTCAGACTTTAGTTCTAGGCTGGAAAGATTCAATCTGCTGGCACTAAGAAAGGAATGATGGGATTCATTTCATCCATCCCTCCTATAAATTCATTAAAGGCTGCACAGAGGAGGGGAGGTGTTATTCAGAAAGTAATCCAACCTCTGGTATTTGCAAAGGGACTCGTACTGTAAAGCTGGAAATTGTTTTTCTTCTGTGTCATACGTTTTCCAGTCCTCCTTCTTCCCTGAACGCCCACCTATCTTTTTTTTTCTATCCATCCCACTCACAATTTCCCAGATGCAAGTAAAAGATTGTCTCAGGCTTTATCCAGCGTTTGTTCTACGTTGTAGCAGAAATAATATTAGCTTTTTTTTTTTTTTTTTATTGCAGTGTGAAAGAAACATGTTAAAAATTGTCCAGCTCCTCCAGTAAAATAAGTGTTTAACTGGTTGGGGTTATTTTTTATTAAAGATAAACTCCAAGATGTTGATTCATAACCAGTTCTTCATTGATAAGACCAGTAAATTGTCATTGTCAGTTTCTCTTTAGATTTCATGACCTTTCCACTTTCCAAAACTCATTACTGTGTTTGCTTCATCCTGCACAAGGTGTCCCAGTTAATACCAATAGTTTATTCTGTATGTGCTGTTTATGCATCTCATGAGAATACCTCTGCATACATGAATAAACCCAGTTTGTGGAACATACTGTAACCATGGGAACGCAATTTAGGAGAACCGCACAAACCAAAGGTGAATAGGCCCAGGGGGCTAAATGTTTACTGGCCACCGATCGTGCTCCATTTTATTCTGTAAATAAGTTCCATCCACTTAAATTACATTATGTTACCAATCTGGCCTTTGGAGGAGCAGATTATTAAGGAGGTGAACATCTGTCCCTCCCAGTAACAGCAGTCAGCATCAGCCTGACCTTTTGGAAAGTTGCTTTATTAAGAATTACGAGGCCCCGGGGTACATGTCCTTCTGCCAAGCAGGGCAGGCTTGTTGAATTATCACTGAGCCGGAGGGTTAATACTGTATCCACGGAAACAAGGACCCCCCCCCCCCAACATGACATGGAAAACATTGACTATCACACAGACATAATCTGAATTTCCTGATGACATCAGAGCTGAAGTCTTTGTCTTTTACAGTCCATGAACAACTCATCTATTGTGACTTTCTCCCTCAGCTTGGAACTAAATAAATATGAACTACAGTATGTTTAAATGAATTGTTGCTAAAATCTGAGAGGGATAATTGAAGCCATGAATCATTTATGGAATTCACACAAGGATATTAATGTGTGTTGTTCCCCTGCAGGAGCTCAGGAAGCCGAGCAGCCTTTGGCCTGGAGAGCAAAGGTGTGGGGAGAGTGGGAAAGTGAAAAGAGGAGGTCGAGACAGCAGCCCAGTTATCCGCCGCCTGCGCCATGGGGAAGCAGAACAGCAAGCTGCGGCCAGAGGTCCTGAACGACCTGCGAGAGAACACCGAGTTCACCGACCACGAGCTGCAGGAGTGGTACCGCGGCTTCCTGAAGGACTGTCCCACCGGCCACCTGACCGTGGAGGAGTTCAAGAAGATCTACGCCAACTTCTTCCCCTACGGAGATGCCTCAAAGTTCGCCGAGCACGTCTTTCGCACATTTGACACTAATGGTGATGCCACCATTGACTTCAGGGAGTTCATCATAGCGCTGAGCGTGACGTCACGCGGCGGGCTGGAGCAGAAACTACGCTGGGCCTTCAGCATGTATGACCTGGATGGGAACGGTTACATCAGCCGGGCGGAGATGCTGGAGATCGTTCAGGTCAGGATTTACTGCTTTAAAATGTGCTTCTGCTCCCATCTGGAGATAATATGAGACGAGATGAGACATGATAAGATTAGATAACACTTTTATGATCCTCTGCAGGGCTAATTTATATAATAAATCAGTAAGATTACACAGACAATAAAAAGGAAAATGTACAGTTAATATAACAAATATGACATTAAATCTATATACACAGTCATATAAATTGAACAAAATATCATAAAATACGTAATCTGTTTATATAATAGATAAATGTTAAGTCATTATATAAATACAGTACTTATCCAGATGACACTTTAACTGTGTTTGTTGTACGTGTAGACCTGAGATTCCAGCTGATACTCAATAATAATGTTTAATGGTGTAAAAAAAGTGTTAAAAATCATTTTACAACTTAATACATTATCCACAACAGTTTTACTTGCACTATAAACTTCAAGGTTCCTTCACTGTATGGACAAGTAGAGAATGTGATTTTGGTCATTTCTGCCTGGATTAGTTTGGAAAAAAGAAAACAGAGTTTGGAAAACTATAAGTGTTTCTGAAATCTGCAAACTCTGAAGTTAAAGATTAAAAGGAAACTTTTTAGGGGTGCTAGCACATTTATCAGCTCTAAATAATGCATTGTTAATTAAAACAAGACAATTATCATGAACTGATGAGCAGCTAAAACAAATTTAAAATTCAGCAAGAATGAACAAATTATTGCAACAAAACTTTACAAATTAATGCACTTGGATGTTAACTAATAACTAATAAATAAAAGTTCAATGAATTTATTGAAGTTTTATGTAACTGTTTCCATAACTATTTTTTGCCAGCATCTAATTGAAATATTATTTTCTGCAAATAATTAATTTTCTTCTTTTTTTTTCACGTTTTTATTTTCTTTATTTATTGATGTTAAAATTGTTCTATTTTCTTTTAGTCCTACATATTAACAAAACTCTAGGCTTTCCTTATCAGTCGCACCAAATAAAAACATTTGAGACCAATTCCATCACACAACCCAAATTTGTAATTGTTTTTGTTTATTGTAACTAAAATAAAAGTTACTGATTAACTTATTAACTGTTAAT
This sequence comes from Simpsonichthys santanae, assembly GCA_031762415.1. Lineage (NCBI taxonomy): Eukaryota > Metazoa > Chordata > Actinopteri > Cyprinodontiformes > Rivulidae > Simpsonichthys > Simpsonichthys santanae. The sequence goes on along the minus strand of JARVLU010000179.1, from coordinate 22,208,908 downwards.
CAGATTATAAATAGTACACAGTGTACATTTAGTTATAGTTTAAGACCGATTTTAAGGCTGGCAGAAATTTTCAGATGCAAATTTATTTGGTAGTTCCATTTTTTGCTGGTTTTACTTATCACCACCGGCGTGTTTACTCTTCCAGTGAGACGAGCTGAGCAGGCTGCAGGGCCGTATCAGTGTTGGCTCAGTCCGTTGTGTTTGCTGATCCAAAATAAATGTGGAAACAAACTCAGCATTTCACGAAAACAAAATTCATAAATCCTGAAATTTTAGGTGACATTTCAGTCGCACAAAACGCTCAGATCTAGAGTAGTACACTGGCCTACAGTACATGTGTACATGAATCATTCATAATTGTTATTTACATTGTATAGCATCAGATGCTAAAAAGCCACCACAGCCAATCAGTAAAGGTACATGTACTACATGCACTGTAGAAGTCAGTACTAGAATACAAGCATTAATACATGTAAACATCAAAATCTCTCTTTTAATCAGCAGAAGAATGTTTAGATTCCCCTTTTCCCTGATTTATTTAGGTTTTCTCAAATTTCCTGAGTTTTCCCTTCTGGAAAAGGTGAAAGTCATTTTTCAGGTTTCCCCTGATTTCCAGAGTCACTGGGAACCTGGTGTTAGCGCACGTTTGATTTCATAGAGCCCATTCTGTGAAAGCTCTACTTAAATACATATGAAGGTGTGTCCCTAATACACGTGTGAGGGCAACTTACAGCAAGACGGAGTTGAGCAACATCAGTCCTCAGAGCATCGAGTCAATAGATGGAAGGAATATGTCCAAAGAAACTGGTTAATTTCTGTCCTTCTGCCTGAAAGCAGCTGACTGTGCAGACGAGAATAATGTGCACGGCAGTAATCATTATCACCTCTCTTAAAGGCAATTTACAAGATGGTGTCATCAGTAATGAAGATGCCAGAGGATGAATCGACACCAGAGAAAAGGACAGATAAGATCTTCAGACAGATGGACATTGACAATGATGGTAAGACTGGTGTGATACTGGTGTTTTGTGTAGCATATGTGTGTTTTTATGAATGTATATTTGATCATAAAATAGATCTTTTCTAAAAGCATCAGGTGGTGAGACAGTACATCACACTGATCAGACAGCTCAGCAGGCCCCCACCCACACCTTGATTTAGTCTTTCAGGGCCTGTGATGTCAGTCAATGACCCACTTGTTCACTCAGCTGTTCTTAAGGTGCTAACAACACAAAACAAAAACCCTATTCTGTCTTCTACAAATGCACAGTTTAGAAAAATGACCAACAGAACTAAAACAAGACCATATTTGTTTTGTAATTTTGAGCATTTAAGCAATTTATTTCAGTTTATATATACTGTACATGTATAGCACCAAGTCACAACACAATTTGTCTCAGGGCACTGTACAAAAACATTCACAAACTTTAAAAAAGCCAATTAGTAAAAGTTATCTATCTAAAGCCAGCAGATTGTGTTGAATCTTCACAAGCAGCAGCCTAAAATAGTTCCAGTAGCTCAAAACAACCGTTTGTAAAACTAATGCTCAGTAAGGCTGTGTGTTAGTTTACTTTACTTAATGACGTTTTCTTCTTTCACAAGGTAATTTATGTGTTTGCCATGACTTGACTGAGATTTATAGACCAGACAAACACAGGAAGATTGGACCAGGTATGGTTTCTATGGGAAGAAAAACAGGTTAATGGCAGCAATAATTAAATGTACAAGCATGGACCAGAGAGTAAAGGCTGCTGCAGAGTGAGGAGCTGTGGTCACTTTGTCCTAAACCCACGCGACCCTATAGGACGTATCAAGAAGGAAAGATGTAAGGCTGATCGTAAAAGCAGTCAACCTCACAGACAGAAACTGGAAGTTGGTTCCACAAGAGAGGAGCCTGAGAACTGAGAGATCTTCCTCCCTTTCTTTTACAAACTCTAGAAACCACAAGTAAACCTGCAGTCTGAGAGCGACATGCTCTGGAAAATATGGGACAAGAAGATCTGTAATAATAAGATGGATCTGGTTTGTTGAGGACTTTTTATTACAACTGAATTACAACTGTCAGACCTAGAAAAGATAAATATATGGACGCATTTGGAAATTAGTTCTTAAATGCATTGCATTAATGTTGCAAAACTTTAGCCAATAGAAAAGGCCCTATCTGACTAGAAATACGTTGACATCATTTTTGTCTGCTTTCTGTATGATTTTAATGTTAACGTTTGTTTTGAAACTGCATAAAAACTAGTGAGGTTACATAAAAATGTCCAACAGCATCTTCTGTAGGCTGATGTGACCTGACCCAACGGGAATGTTTTTTTTTTATTAGATTTTAGATGTTGCACACGTTGCATGTACTGTGTGTCTGTTACACAAACCCCAACATGAACATCAGAAGCCCTTCCTGGGCAGTTGTTGCATGAGTCACTCCTTGATCAGTTCCTGCTGAAAACAACACTTTTTGGTTTCTGCTCCACAGGTAGATTGTCTTTGGAGGAGTTCATTAAAGGTGCCAAGAGCGACCCGTCCATTGTCAGACTGCTGCAGTCGGACCAGGAAGGCCCTCGTCAGTTTTAAAAACAAACACACCTTAAATCCAGCTGTGTCCTGTTCAACCCAACACTCCTGTTTACACCGATGTAAATTTCATACAAGTGTGGCTTTTCTGTCTGGACTTTGATGAGCTGTTCCATTTTATTTCTTATTGAGCCTTTCCAAAAGTTTTTTTCTTCAGCTGTTTCCTGTAAGTGAAGTGCCATATTGTATGTTCATACTGTTGAAATACATATACATGTTGAAGATGAGACTACCTGTATAAATTAAAGGGTAAATGAAATGAAAAATACTGGCTGGATTATAAACTTACAAGTATTAGGGTTACTAATATGTTACAAGAGGAAACTAATTAATTTGTTTCAACTTAATGGTTGAATTGTGGCTAATTGTTTATCAGGAGCTTAAGTCTTTTTTTATTAAGCTCTTTATATTTTTTTTTATATTGCATGTGCTCCCTGCTCAGATGTTTTATTGGATATTGTGATTATGTGAATAAGGAGGCTGTAATTGTTTTTATTCTTTTTATTTTTGTAACAAAAATGCATTTTGTTTTCACACAAATGAAATAAAGTCGTGTAAGAAAAATCTACACAAGACGTCCCGCAAAGTCCCGTTGTCGTGAACTGACACGATGCAAATCCAACAAAATATTTTATGTACGCCTTTTTTTGTCAAGGTAATCAAGTTTAGTCTCATCGAGCTGAAGTGTTATTTTCACAAGTCCATATCTTAAAATAGGTGCTTCAAGACGAGAAGGAACGTCTTAGAAAGACTTGACGTGACATTCAGAGCCTCCCCCCCTCGGCTGGTGGTGGCAGCTTTATAAATACGCAGCTTCTCCAACGTTCAGCAGGTTTGTGAAAACTAATTCATCCCAGAGACGCAGGCACACGCTCCCCCTCCCTCCTGTCCCCGTGTGACAGTTTGATGATGTAGAAAAACTGCACATGTCTCATTTGTCTTTTCTGGAGTATTTCAGTAACTGGGCGACGGCCTCCTGTTCATCCACAGGGGAGGGGAGGGGAGGCGGGGACACACTGGACCAGACGGATCCTCAACAGTTTGGACTCACAACTCATCCTTCCCCAAGTCGTCATCCAGGTCTACGTCACTGAGGTCATAATCCTCCTCCACAGGAAGCTGGGGGGGACAAAGAAACAGGATGTTTTTAAAAAGCGCTGACGACAGGATGACCCCACAAGCTTTGCTGAGCATGAGACTCACTTCTCCATCTTTGCCATCCCAGGGTTCGACAGAATAAATCTTGGGCATGACGCCGCCTCCCAGTGTAGCAGTCGAGCCCCGGCCCACAGAAAGCTCCCTGAAATCATCAGTAACTCATTTCCAGCACTCAACTCACATTTTGAAGCCTCTGCACCAAACAGGCAAATTGCGCCCCCTACCTGAGGAACTCGTGAATGCCCGTTTCACTGAAAGAGCCCCTGAGAAGCGCAAACTTCATCTTGCGTACGTTGATGGCAGCCATGGCGGGGTAGCCGAATCCGCCAATACCCAGAGCGGACTCCAGGTCCATCTGAGCCCCTGCCTCAGTCCAGAGCCAGCTGATGGGAGAAAGAGCCAACGCTCAGAGAACTAGAATTTAAATACTGCAGGAATTCAGGACTTGGCCTGCGTCCTTACCCCCACATTTTCTTCTTATACTTCTCAGCCATCGTCTTCATCACTTCCAAGTAACCATTCCTACCAGCTGCACCTGTTGAGAGATGTTGAGTGCTTTAAGATCAAACAAAGCATGTGAAGAATTGATTAACTCATAAGAAAAAAAGGTTTTATTTTTGTTCTAGATCACCATTTAAATGTATTGCACAAATGTGTTTTTTATTTGACCTATTTTAATTTGTAGGGGTGCAATGTTACATATACTGTACATTCAACCTTTATTTAGGCAGGTTAATCTCATTGAGCCTCGAGGACTCATTTACAAGAGAGACCTGGCTACAAACTAAGGATGATGATAACAACAACAACAGATTTTCCTTGGACAATCAACAATAGACAATCATAATCATATATTTTGTAAAATGACGGTTCAGTACAGAGGAGTACGTGAATTTGACGACAAGCACGTCAACCACAGGTGATCATCATTCCCCATTTAAAAGTGTCAACACATCTCATTTAACTCCAAGTTGTTAAACCCTGATTGGCGTGGGGCGGGGAGGGGAACCCACTTGACAAATGCTGTGACACGGAGACAAAGTCATGTCTGTGTTGCTCGCTGTTTGTGCTGACGGGGACAGCTCGAGTGAGACGGAGCGCTACCTCTGTAGTTTTTTTAACTAGCGTGTCTGTATTGTGCCCCGCTAGCTTAGCACTACGTCAGTGCCGGCAGTTATTGATTGGAAGGGGGGAGACTGTTCGGTAGGCAGGGTACTCGGTTCTGTGGACAGAGCGGGGCACCCTGCTTGTATATTCGTAGGAGAAACATGTAATTTCATGACAGTGGAGTGTTTGCACCCCTCCTTTACAGTCGGCGGTAAATCAATACATTTGCACGAGTGCAATTTGCAATAATGTGTCTCCCCCCCCAACCCAACATGGCCCTCACAAAGCTCTATAGTTTATCCAATACTTTTTGTTGCAATGTTTTAAACTCAATACAAAGTTGCTGCATGTCATCATCTATATTCCATCTGTAATAAATCTGTTGATAAATATTCCCGGCCGGGTTATTAAGAGTCCGGCTGAGGGGGCTTCCAAATTGCTCCTCGTGTTTCTTGAAAACAAATGAAAGATATTTCATGCCACCAAGAGTCAAATTTAATGCTTTTAAATGCCATTTAAGGACTTAAATATGACTAAATCAATTTAATAACTTTTAATGCCCTGTAGAGTTTATACGTTATATATTTGTTCAACTTGTTACCATTGTGCTATGTATAAGTCCAAAAACAGCTTCCAGTTTCTATGCTCGCATGTTGGACAAAATTTACATCAGTCAACATAAGTTCTCAATAACGTTAGTGACAGGGCCTTAAGGGTTATGTGGATGAAAAATCACAGTAAACTATAACATTCTTATTCTAAAGCTTTGGGGTCTGCAACCTGCGGCTCTGGAGCCACAAGTGGCTCTTTGGTCCCTCTGCAGCAGCTCTTTCAAGCTTTGACCAAAACTAAACATAAAACTGAATTTTATTGGTTGCTATACTAAAATTTAAAAAAGAACCGTTTTAACAGTCTTCCTGTCTTTTTTCTGTTCTTTCCCAAATATGTGAATAGTAGAATACAAAGAGTAAACCAGACTCATGTTATGCTTTATCTCTTTTTCCACAATAAAGATTAAAATTACAGTATAGGCCTGCATAGTTCATTGCTTAAAATAAATTAAAAAAGTTAAAATCTATATTTTTATTTTCTTTCTTTACAACAATCCGGCCTTCTTTTGTTTTAAAATGTACAAAGTCACCCCTACTGGCCAGAAAAGGCCCTCTGACAAACTTAAAGTGGTCCACGGGCCACCAGTTGATGATCACACTCGTACCAGATTATTGTGGCTCCAGACACTTATTTAATGAACAAAGGGGCATAAATGGCTCTTGCTCATAAAGGTTGCAGACCTCTGCTCTAAAGTGACAAATCTGCTGTGAATGACCTGCAATGAGATCCTCCCCACTAACAGGCGGTTTGAAAGAATAAATAAAAATAAAACTTAAACCTTTAGACCAGTCTATGTAAAGGTTTAAAATAGTGTATAGCCATGTACAGATCTGTGCTGGTCTCACCTGTATCCAGGATGTGAGGCAGGACAGCGATTATACACAGCTGACTGTCATCACAAGTCTTCTTCAGGAGGTCCTCACCCAGAATCTGAGAGAAAGGATCAATCAATAAATAAAACGATTGACCAAAAGCTATGAATAGAACAGCTACCCGTCTGGATATGTTAGTTTTTGTGTTCACCAACAAGTTGCAAATAGCTCAAAACTTTTGACTGTAAATTTTTGATGCAACACCAGCAAACACAAACATTCACACGGACCTCCACCAGCTCGGGAGCAGGAGCGTTGTCAGAAAACAGATCCAACGCTCTTTCAATGATGTCGCCACGAGTGCGGCCTCCTTGGTAGTCCTCAGGCTCCTCCCCTTTGCGGAAAATTTTGATGGTGGGAAATCCACGGATCTAAAAAACAAACAAACGCGTCCCTTTTATTCCAGTTACAGCGTCTGCAGACGTGGAGCAAGACGTGAAGACTAAAAGCAAAGTAAAAATTTTGAATTTATACCTTTAAAAGTTAGATTTTATTCAGACAAAGACAGCCTGATTTATTTATTAACTACTTCATGCTTGAAACTGGTTTTATTAGTCAACTCCAACAGTTTAGTTGGTTAATTCTCTTCAGGCAGCATGTACTTGGAAATGTTTGTTCAAATTTAAGTGGGAACATTTTCACAGCTCTCCTGTCCCATAGAGAAAGGAATACTGTTACAGAATCCTTTCACAAAACTCATAGTTCATATTCATATCAAATGCATCATATTCAAATTCATATTTAAGCACATAAAGCTACAAAATAAGAGTAGTTAGCTGCTAATCCAAGTCAAATTAAAACTTCTCAGAAGAGAAAAAGTTAACCATTTTTAAAAAAAGGCACTTATGTTATCTGTGCTTTGTTTTTACAGGCAAAAATAATTTTTGCTCATTCTCAGAAGTCTTTATCCGTCTGCTTCTCTGTTCTTGGAGTACACAAACCGTAAATTCCTGTTTGCAATTTGTGCGTCCAGTCTTAAGTGAAAATTTTTCCACTCACCCCATAGCGGCTGGATATGACCTGATGTACGGTAGCGTCCACAGCCCCGAGGCGAACTCTGCCCTTGGTCTGTTCCTTGACAGCTGTGGCTGCAGCTGTCCACTCTGGCTCCAGGCTGGGCAGGAAAGACGAGAGCAGTTGTAAAAACTTTGCTCATGTAGATTCTCATTCATCAAAAACATGGCAAATCCCAAAATAAAATAAAAAATAAACAAAAGCAGCTGAACTCAATAAGTAGTTGAGGATGTTTTACTTTGCATCTGAGGAACTTTATCAATTTGAAACTGGATACAGTACCGGTAGTCCCTCGCTACTTCGCAGTTCAACTTTTGCACTCGCTCTTTCCTGTTTTTTCAAAGTAAGATTGTACACAAGGGAAAACAAAGTACACGACACATGACTGTCAACTTCAATATGAATGGGACAGTACGAGATACTGTACTGTAAAAAGTTAACGAAAAAATAAAATACTTCTGACGCTGCCATTTTGTACTTCTCTCAATAAGCCTACAATGTATCCCCACATAACTACATTTCCCAGAAGCCAACAGTGCTCCGCCCCAAAGCCCCGTTGCCTCCTGCTGAAATACAAGAGGGAAAGTTTTGATAGGATCCAAAAAATAAGTTTGGTCCTTATTCATTCAGTGACTTTGGCGCCCAGAGGGTGCAAAGAGCCACACGGAACCCACCGACCGGAGCAGAACCGGACCTCCAGACTCAGTCAGTCTGAGAGCTGCTTGCCGGCCCACAAGGACTTCCGAACGACGCGCTGTAGGTTTAAGAGTTTAGAACATTGAAAGAGTGTGGGAAGGATTTCCAAAGCTTTAAAATATATTTTAATGCTAAAATAAATATAATGTCCCTACTTAAAATCCAAACTTTAAACTATTTATTGTAAACTGACACTAGCTAGCTTAGTTTTTTTTTTTTTTTTTTAAGCATAACAAGAAACCCCAACAAGAGCCAATAAAACTTCAGATGCATTTTACAGAAGTAAGGCCTAGCTGGGTTTAAATGCATAAATGTTATTCTCAAATGTGAAACAAGCAATAACTAAATTTAAATTATTTGGAAACCAACAATAAACATTTAAATGACTAGTTTTAATAAGGATTACACTTTAATGGAGCTTTGTGGACCATCCAGAATTACTGGGCCATTGTTTTTTAAAAGCAAGAAACCATTCCAGTTTTGTTAAAATGAATGAAAAACTGTCCAATATTGAACATGTAATAATTACAGTATTATTGTTGAATACTGCAGTAATCCCACTTGTTCAGTCATTAAATGTTCACCACACTGTACGCTCTGGCTGTCTGCATTTAAAGGAGTGAGGATGTGTCTAATTATCAATTTTTATCTTCTGCATGCATTTTTATTGTGATTGTTTAGAATCATTTGCAATAAATTCACGTTACATCGTGCAGCCCTAATAACAAAAACACTTTTGAGAAAAGCTAAGAAGCTCTTGGAAAGCTTAGTTTTCTAGGCGTTAGAGCAGAAATCTCACGTTTGTGACTGTAGAATTCACGAGTTGCTGAATGAGGTTCTCTTATTTCTGACAAGCTGCTAGACTCACTTCTTGCAGTGTCCACACCAGGGAGCAAAAAACTCCACCAGCCACACGTCGTCGCTGTCCAGCACAGTCTTGTCGAAGTTGTCGTCCGTGAGCTCGACCACATCTTTCTTGTTGCCATCTCCTCCTCCACTCTGCTGGAAGTTTATGTTTTTAAAAACAGCGTTCACGCATTTCCATTCTAAGCAACTTAGAAAATGCAAACCATTCCTCCCTCTACCTGCTTGCTGTAGCCAGAACCACCAGACTTGCCGCTCAGCCTCTCCTTTACGAGACTGCGCAGAGAATTCATTGCTCCGTCCACGATCGCCTGGCTGCTGCGTCCCCCTGCAGGCGAGAAGGAAGAGCTCAGATGTTCAGCAGTTAAATATTTACACCTTACACAAACTAAACTCAAACAAAGGTTGACACTCCCAAGTCTGTCAGAGAGCCCAAAGGTTTTGAAAACAACAGAGCATTTCCCCAAAAATACAATTCATATAAACATGAAAATGTATCTGCGTGAAAACTTTTTAAAGAAAGTGAAGATGACACAATAAAGGCAATTTTAAATAAAACCAGCTGCACTGCATCATACCTTGGTACTCCTCTGGTTTGTTTTTGTTGGCTCCAAAGACCTTGATGGTGGGGAAGCCCCTGACGCCGTACTGTCCTCCCAGTGATTTGTGCTGGTCAGCGTCGACAGCTCCGACCTTGACAATACCCTGAACAAATAGACATAAACACAAAGATTCACAGCAATTAATGCTAAAATCAATACACGACTTCTAACTAAAACTAGTTTTTGTTGTCTGAAGGTCAAATTCCAAGTGTTTTTTTATTTTTTTATTTTTAGGATTTGTTCACACAAACTGCTTCATGTGAAAAATCATCAAGGGAAGAAAAGTGCACTGAACAAACGAGGTTCAGTTTTATCTGTAACATCAGCTTTACTATGAAATTATCCGTGCCTCAAAATTAAACTCTCCATACTGGTTTTCACACTGTGTAGTTGCAAGACAATTTTTTTTTTTCAGTTGTAATACAACTCTCAGTTGAGTTGACAATCTAGCTTTGATTTCAGTATTGTGTGACCATGCAAATTATGCAAAAACATGGTGACTTATAGACTAAAAAATAGGGTATTTATGGTTCCCCCCCCAATATTTATAAACCAATTTTTTGCTGAGATCTGAAGATTTCATTCATTTTGACATGGAAAACATTGACTATCACTTTCAGCTGCTAGAGGGTGCTCAAGCAATATGGCAAGACAAATGTCATTTTTCATTTCACTCTGGAACTCCTGGAGTAAACGTCAAATCAGCTGCTTTTCACTGCGCCACCCAGGTGAAATCCAGCTGATTTGACCAATAAAGTGCATTTATTATTTAAAAGTTAAACTGAGACACACCCTTGCTAAAATTTTGAGCAAACAAATAATTGTTCTTAAGTGTTAATCTTGTTAAATTCTTGTGAAAGTCCTCCCTTGCATGCTCCCATGGCTGCCATTTGGCAGGCAATTGATTTGTGACAGCACCGGCCCATGTTTCCAGGTGCTCAGCATAATAGATGCAACTTTTACGACAAAGCGACATATTTATGTTTTTTCCCATTTTATTAGACATATTTGGACTGATGTGACTTATACGGCGGAAAGTACGGTATCCGTTAACATTTAAAGAACGTGCCAGTTTTGCAACTTAAACGGGAAGTGACCCCATCAAGAAGAAATGTTTCAAATTTTTTTTTATAAGCAGACATTTTATTTTCCACTGAGTGACACTTTAATTTGTGCAAGACAAACAAAAATGGTTACAATAGGACCCTTTTTTTTTTTTTTTAAATCTCGCAATGTGTAACTACAATATATTAATAATGATCATCAAATGGACATTTTCTTTGACCATCATGCCGCAACAAAAAAAAGTGAGCGTTTCAGTATGGGTCATCTATAGGTTAAAGATGAATTGGACCAATTTCAAGTTTTCCAAACATGCAACATTTATTACTATTAATTAACCACCAGATTATTGTGTGTATAGAGAAAACCGTAGTGATCTCACGTGTTCTGTTTACCTTGAGGGCCGTGGCTGCTTTCTTCCACTCCGGAGCTAGACTTTGACAGTGACCGCACCTGCAAGATTACACAAATAAGAAAAAGATGCAAGAAGTGAGTATCAAGCCAAACTTACAATATCTAGTGACAAAACAGTAAGACTGTATATGGCTGCAATGCTCCAGTTTTATTTGGTTTATTTTAAGCCTTTAGAGAATCTAAAGCAATGTGAAGCAATCCAAGAGATTTTACAATAACTGGAGCAAAGGTAACATTTTAGTGTCAAAATGAAACTAAGCCTGCAATTCCTTGAGAAAAATACACATCACATGATGCTATTCAAGACAGTTTTAAACTAAAGATCATCGTGTGATGAGTAGTTCTGATCAAACTTTGAAAATTATAACTTCTCGTGAGATCTGTTAGAGCTCACAGTAAGTCTTGAGGATAACTCTCAGCTACTACTGCACCAATTTTAGCTCCACAACCGTAAGATGAACTGAGCTACAGTCAGTTTCCTGTTGGCTGAAGTTGACTGTGTGACCACCAATAATCCAATGAGTGTTTCAGTAAAATACACCCACTGATTCACAAGATATTATGACAGCACTAAAGATAAACGCACTATAGCCTGTGTCAGTGGTGGATAAACATCAACCTCCACACAGATGCCTGTGTTTTTATCTGGATAACCACTGAATATACAGGACTGTCCTTGATATGGACTCACCATGGAGCATAAAACTCAACCAGCCACAGACTGTCACTCTGGATCACCTCCCTGTTGAAGTTGGATGGTGTGAGCTCAATAACATCATCACTGGATGAATACATGGCTTGAACAGACAGGAGCAGAGAGCAGCCCAGCACTCCTGCAAAAAGACATCTTAAAGTGAGTTTCTCAGCAAAACATGACTACATCCAATTTAACTACTACATTTACCACAAAGAAGGCAGCTACAGTTTACTAATAAGCCTCTACGTTGGTATAGAAAGTAATAAGCAAAACAAACGTTTATTAATTAATTTAAATCATCATAATGGAGGCCTGTCCTTGTTGCACCAAAACTTAGCCATTCAAGCTAGCTACAAAAGCACTCAAACGTACGCGCACTATAACCTCGTTCTAAATAATAATTAAATGTATGTAGAAAACGCTTTCAGGACTAACTCACCGAGTAAAAGCGGTCCCATATTTTAACTTCTCCCTCGTCGCCTCCTGAGCACAAACACTTGCAGATTTGAACCGCGGCTGCTGCTGCGTCGCCCACAAAACTACACTAGACGAAAAAAAAAAGTCTTACCGTGGCCCGCGCTGATTGGTCCGCTGCTGTCGACGATTAGCTTTCTGATTGGCTGTCTTTAGGTGACGCTAAAATTTAACCAATCAGCGTGCGCCGTGTAGTTTCGCAGATAAGTGGAGAGTTGACGAGAAAAATGGAAGCAACACATTAAAGAGGCATGTAAGATGTCATTCTAATGTTTTTATATAATAATATATAATTCATTAGTGGAAGATTAACTTAAATCATTGTGCCTTAATAACAAATATATATTAAATAAGTACAAACACAAAAATGGCATTGGTAATGTTATATTTAGTAGGTGTGTTACTTTAAGCTACACATTTATTGAAACTCATCATCAAATATAACTTATTTTAACCAAATATCTCTGATAGCACAACAGTTTAGAAAACAACAGCAAATATTTAGCTAATTTGATGAAGAATCAATATAATTTTGATGTATTTAAAGTGGGGGTTTTGTTTCTGTTTTTATCCAATTCTCATCCTGTCTTGACAATTTTTTTTCTCTTTAACATGAATACTGTACACAGTTTGCATCATTCACAATACTGTATATGAATATCAGTTTAGCCCGTTTAAAACAACATGAAATGTAAGAAAACCTCTAGGCGTTCACTAAAAAAAAAAAAATCACAAATGAGCAATACCGAAGCACAAAATGTGTAACGAATGATAATAAAACAGATGAAAAGTAATATGTTCCTGAGATGTTTCATCCAGGAAGTTACCAAAGTCTGGGCTGATAAAACAGGAGCGAAGGAGCACTAAATTAATTAATTTATTTAGGTGAATCGTGGCACATTTCAGATACAAAGTTTCTCTAATGTCCAAAACATTTAGAGTCTTAAATACTAACAGTGGAATCCTAACAAGAAATCAATGACCAACAACAGTTTTTAATAGTACCAGTAAAGAAATGTACTGCAGGAAAGTTTATTAATGAAGTTAAAAACAATCCAATAAAGAAATCCACAAGTTGAAAAAGTCACCATATTTATTTTTAAAAGAGAAATTTTTATGATTGTTGTCCCAACTTTGCTGAAAACGTGAAACCATGAGAGCTGTTGTGCAATATAAAGACTTGACCACTAGATGGAGACAAAGCACAGTTTCTATTTTTATACAATAAGCGCTCAAGACGTTTTAATTTTTTATAACTTAACACAATAGTATTAGTAATGTTTCTCTAATTGAGCAAAACATCGATGGATATATAAAAATGTGTTCACATTCACACATGAATTAAATCCAAGTTTATCAAATAAAACATTTAAAATCCAATGTTTCCACCTTGACACCTCGTAATCTGAGCCTCTTTCAAATTAAAAGCCTCAGAGTGTTTCTCAGATTTTAACGTTGATGATAGCGATGAATTCAAAATCAATGGTGGATAATTTCCTCCTGATTTTCGCTGAGAGTGACAGGTTGTCTTGTTTGGCCGCCTTCTCGTTTCATGAGCGCCGCCTCCACAGACCAAACAATCGCCTGAGGCAGAAACCGGAAGTGAGGAGCTAGCCTTAAAAAATAAAGGACAAACAAGCTTTACATCCTGTTCCGTCATTCAATGGTTATTAGCATTTTGAGCCAATAGCTAATTTGGTCTATTAGCTGTTTGTTGTAGCGAGGTAACTCCTCACAGTTTGATGCTATTTTATGCCAAGTCCACAACTATAAAAGTTTGGTGAAAGTTTTGATGAAAAATAAGTTTATAAATAAAGTTGCATTTGTTTGTGAAGTATTAAATCCGTGACAGCAGTGAGTGATCGTTGGGCTGCAGGATACTGAAAATAGTGTCTATTTTAAACATTTAATAAACATAAAAACCTATAGCTTAGTAAGAACATGAATGTAAACATGATTTATTTTCTAGACTGGCATCACATGTTGCTAAAGAGAAAGAGGTGGGCAATGATGTTTTGTTCATGAAAACATCTCGTGTACCACTGGACATATTTTAATTAAACCTACAAGAAATAATCAGAAAGTACATCTACAACTGATGACATTTTGGAGTAAATTTGGTTTAAGATGGCTGCCACAGACAAACTGCTATAAGAACACAAATAAATTTACACGTAGATAGAGATAGATAGATAGATAGATAGATAGATAGATAGATAGATAGATAGATAGATAGATAGATAGATAGATAG
>JARVLU010000179.1:22154213-22173306 GCA_031762415.1 Simpsonichthys santanae | reverse complement strand
TAATCTATCAAAAAATGGGGATGTTTAGCTAACATCAGGAGTTGACACACACACACACACACACACACACACACACACACACACACACACACACACATTGTATATACACACACATATAAACAGCACCTTTTATATCGGTGAGTTATTTTGATGGAATGACCAATATCCAATATTTAACTTTATCGCTAATATCGGCCAATACCGGCCAATACCGATACAATGTCAATAATATCATGTATCCCTAATATATATTACACATCAGAAGCTTCTTTGCACAAACTGAAAAAAAAACAAAAACAAAAAAAACAATGCAGCTTATTTTTATGCATCATGGAATGAAGCTGTCAAGAATAGTTTTGTGATTGCACAAAACAGCAAACAGACAGTAAGCTGTCCTTGGATGGACAGTTTTTCATCAAAGGCCTTTTTCAGCATTTATATCCCCTGAGAAAAAGTGAGAACTTGTCAATAAATCCATACACACAGAACCTGCAGCTGTTCTTCAAATGTTTCATACTTCAGTTGTCCAACATTATTTCAGTGCACTTGTTTAAATGCATACAAATTTAGATTTCTTTCACTGGAGAAAAAGGAAAAAAAAGTTATTTTTAAGTTGTTGATTAGGTACTTGTGTTTGAAATCCTGCAAAACATCAGCATTTGTTTACAAATGTTTTTGTGAATGTTCAATGTTTTTATTTATGAAGTTTAAATGATCAATTCAGATTTATTTTTTTGCTCAGTACTATGTCTACTTTCAGCAGCTAACAAAAATCACACTTATCAATTAAAAATAAAATTAACAATTGATAGAACTGAGTTTAACTCGTTGGTCCGGCACTCTGCAACAGTCCCAGTTCCTTTTGTAAAAAGAAGTTGCCCACCCTGGCATTAAATCAACACCATAATGTGCAAATGTTGCCCCTTTATGGCCAAACATGATGTCTCTTACATTAATAAAGTTTTGGAACAAACTTGAATCTAATCCACAATTTCTTCATTTTATTTTAAACTCTAACCTATAGAAGACTTAGCAACATTTACAGCAAAGTATTTGTCAGAACCCCAGCTATGCAGCAAGAAAAAGTCCTGCTTTCTCTAAGAGTGGCAACATATCAGATGTTTTCTGGTAACATATTTTCAGTGTGTGTATTTGGCATTGTGAGTGCACTGACCGCCTGCATGTCATTCATGTCCTTCTGGAATTTGATGATGGTGCTGTTAAATTTCTGCCTCTCTGCTTTCAGCTCCAGCTGCAGCTTCCTGTTCTCCTTCTCCTTCTTGTGCATCTCGGAGTCGATGCCTCGATGGCCTCCCCGACTCACCGACTCTTTCCTGTTCATCACCTCAGCGAGCTTGTTCACTGCCTGAGAGAAAAACAGCACCAAGATAAATAAATAAATAAATAAAACAGTTTCCTTTATGGTAAATATAAACTCGGTAAAAAGATAAGCCTGCAGAAATCAATGCTGCAGCAAAAATAAACATTTTATACATGCTTTCTGATGTTCAGAGCTCAATAAAAGCCTGCAGCAGAACATTATTCTTAACCAAAGACGTAGCTAAAATGTTACCTTTAAAAGTAAGACAATATATTAGAATGTTCAGAGCTGTTCATGTGTGCACACCTGAATTTTGAGCGTTCTTTCATTTCGCAGCTGCTGTTCAAATGATATTTGCAAAGAATTCAACTGCTTCTCTTCTTCCTTGGCTTTCTGAAGCTCTGCGAACACATCAAACATGAATATCAAAATAAAAGCATAAAACGTGTTTTTCTACTCAGGCTTTCCTGAAATGAGACAAAGGTGAAGCTCTCTTACTGATGACATTAGAAAAGTAATTAAAAAAAACAACATCTGTAGCTACTTCTGATGAGTATTCCTCTCCTGTTTCTCGTGGACACCCAGGGCAGCTTTTGAACACACTTTCCAGGGATCAAATGAAATGTTGCTCCTGAAGAAAGTGACCGTGCTCCGTGCTCATTAATTCTGAGTGACACGCACCTTGCTGCAGTCCTTTCAGCTTGTTGTTCAGCTCTTCCTTCTCACTGGCCAGGTTGGCTACGTCCGTCGTCAGAGTGCGGTTGGACTCTTCCAGCTGGAAGGAGAGACGGGGTGACATTTGGTGTCATGAATCATCCTAGCTAGGAAGGACTGAGCTTTTCCTGTTTGAGAATTTATGTTTTGAATTATTTATTATATTATGGCTGAGAACATCTTTCTGTAATGTGCACAAAACAATCCGTCTCGGCCTGAAGGCCAGCTCGCCAACTCGCAGAGCCTCGCTGGTGTTGCCGCCATGAGATCATGCCCAACAGGGCCCTAAGGCGTGTTTATTCCTGGCATTATAAACTGGTTCCATCAACTTTATTATGTTTGACTTGTTGACTTTTAATGAAAATAGTTAGTGTAACATTGAAAATCAGTTTCTTTGTATTAAATAGTTTTTGTTTTTTCTCAACCTGTAAGTGCTGATTTCTAATATCAGGAGCTTTTACTACCACTTTACTCAGACAAAAATAACATTTCTAATTCAGCTATGTAAAAATTACTTTTAAGGGTTGAATTATGATTACTATAGTGTTAAATGTTAATTCCTCTTTAAGTGTCCTTACTTTGTAAAGACAAACTCTTGACCGACTCCATATGACGTGATCTCACCGAGCTGATGGTGGCGTCCTTCTCTCCGAGCTCCTGCTTGTGTCTCGCCAGCATGTCTTTGATCTCCAGTTCCTTCATGATCTTTTCCTTCTCCAGAAGGGAGAACTGCTCCTCGATAACTGACCGAGCCAGCTGCTCCGAATCCGCTTTGGTCAAACTGCTCTCCAGCTGAGCTGCCATAGAATCCCTGTGCGGGTGAAGAAAGCACGCATCGTGCATATCTCATAAACTGCAGGAGCAGGATGAGTCTTTGAACAGCAATAAATCAGGGTCATCAGTTAAAATCCTCTACCACAACAAGTTGGTGACATTTCTGACATTGAGAGACTTTGCAAGTAAGTGAGGAACCGAGCCAGCTTTTTCGACAATAAACATTTGTGCATCAGGGACATCAGCTAATTTGGTTTCACTTCAGTAAGTGCATTCAAAGTCAAGCTCTGCCACAAGGGCACAAATACCACTAATCTAAAAGTGTGTTATTCCCTCAAACACATGGCTAATTCAAATGTTTTATTCTTTAAGTTACTGCAGCAACATTGTAACAAAATATTTTTCTGCATGCTAATTATGATCTCTTTGCTTTCATCATCTAATGGAGTAAACACATTTTTAATCTTAAACTATAGCATTCATTGCCCATCACTTTCATGCCAGTGTTTTAGACTGAGAGCATCTTATGTTGACAAATGACACAGAGTTGTAGCTGTTTTGGTCCAACATTAAAATAATAAGTTATGTGCAATTCGATGCACTATTGCAATATGTCAAGTTTCAAGTATACGTTGTTAAAGACTATCAGCTACAACCACATCAAATTTTACTTTAATATTTGAAAGTTAACTGAATTATAGCAATTATTGTGCTTTCTAAGATCAGTTGTCTGTGGGTGACATCTTAAATTGAGTTAGCTCTGAAAGTTAATCCAATATTTCTTTCCTGAAGGTTTAATTGAAATTCGTCCAGTGGTTAATGAGATATTTTTCTAACAGACAGACAAAAATTGCCTCTAAATAGTTTACAGGAACATTTTCAACAAAAGGTATGAACAATCTGTTAGCACTCCTAATGTATGTTGGGGATCGTCATAATTACTAGCTCCCCAAGCTTTAGACTAATATCTTTAAATATGACTGAGCTCCAGCCACTTGGGGGATTTGAAGGCTATGTGGCTGTGGTGGCCATCTTGAATCGAGTTGACTCCTAACGTTGAATCTTGTAGATGTTCGTCCAATGATTACTTTCAGCAAGTTTTAATAAAATTCATCCAGTGGTTCATGGGATATTGTGACAATAGACACATACACGCATACATTGCAAAAACATAATGGTCCATCTTTGTTTTTAGCGGTGGGTGATGAATATATGGGCAGCCAGTTACCTTTCTTCATCGTATTCTGCCAGTCGCTGCCGCAGCTCTTTCAACAGTTTGTTCTTCTCATCACACTCTTCTTTCAGCTCACGGCCCCGAGTTTTATAAAGGGTCTTAAAAAAACAGAGCAAGATTTAAACCTTTTACAGCTCCTTAATAGATTAATTCTTGATAGCGATACAAGTAAATTTAAAGGTGGCTTTTGAGGAGTTGGCGCAGATCTGTGAGATATTTTGCTGATCGTTAATGTTAGCTGTTGTGGACCTAAAATATTTGGCTGTCACTGCTGTTTGACAGAAACACATAAAAAAAGAGTTACTGTGAAATACTGCTCTGCCTCCAGCTGGTCCTTCAGTTCCTTCAGCTGGCCATCAGCCTCCTGCTTTTCCCTGAAACAGAACCAGAAATCTGTCAGTCACTGCCGAAGACCAACTGAGCGCCAAAATCCAAAGCAGACCCCTCCCCCCAAATTTACAAGAACTATTACTAAATATTGCTGCTCAGTGTTTGGATGAACATGGAGCTTCATTTTTACATGCTAGCAGGTCTGACCTGCGCAGCTCCTGGTTGTGTTTCTCCAGACTCTGCTTTATGTCCAGCAGCTGGTTGAGCTCCTGTTTGAGCTGCTTCTCCGAGGTGCTGAGTACAGACACCTGCTTCTGCTGCATCTTCAGTTCGCTCTGGGTCAAACTTCGCTTGTGGATCTCGTCATCCAGCCGAAACGTAAGGCTTTTCACCTGCACACACAGGAAAGCACGACAGAGAGTTAACATTACATTCTGTAATAAAAATATGATTTTTTTTGTATTTCCTACAACTTTTGGAGTCAATAAAATGTTTATACAGTCTAATTCTTGTTAGAGTCTTGTGTCATTTTATGTACATTTATTTAATTTCAGAACCATAAAATAAAATCGCATACTTTGTAGTTTAAATAACTAAACAACTGCATGCATTTTGTGTACTGTTGGTCTTAAAAGTTTATATAAGTACGTATACTGTATAAGGCAGTTTATATAATCTTTAATAATCAAACGCCAAGCATTTAAGGATTTACTGCTAGAGTTATCTTATGCTGAAAATTTATGCTTTGGCCATTTTGGTCAACTTTTGTAAGATTATGCACAAGCTCATGCAAAACTGCAAAATCTTGCAAGATCTTAGTGCTTGGGGTATGTAGTGAAAATGACTCAAATACTACCACACCAAGCTTTAGTTCAGTATTATTAAATCTGACTAAGCTATAGATATGTTTGTGTTGCCTTAATTCAATTAGTTAATTTGTTGAAGACGTATGTCCAATGATTATATTATGAATTTTATTCAAATCTGTCCAGTTCTTGAGGTATTTGGCTGAAATGACAGATTGACAGGACACACGCAGGCAAAAACATTATTATTTTTGTTTCGCCTTTGGGCCATAATGATTAAAAGACACCTCTTCATGAAGTTTCTCTTTCTGCGCCTGCAGCTCGTCCAGCTTGTGCTGCTCTCGCTTGTAGTCACAGTCCAGCATCGAGTGTTCCTTCTCCAGCTGCAGGAGCTTAGCCTCCACTTGCAGCTTCAAGCTGCGCTCCTCCTGCAGGGTGTTCTCCAGCTCTAAAACAGAGGACAGCAACAACGAAACAAATGAGCAAGAAGAAAAAAAAAACAAAAAAACAGAAACATTCTATACGGAAAAGAAATTTAAGGATCAGTAAAATACCCAAAAGCTCCAGTCAACTCAAAAGTTCAAAGTAAATGTAGCTTTTAATGAAGTTGAACATAAAAGCGAGGTAAATCTAAAAAATAAAAAAAAGCACAAAAAACAGCTACAAAGACAAAATGCTAAAAGTTAAATAGTCCAACATTAGCTAAAAGAGATGTATAGCAAAATGCTAGCAAAATGTTTAAATGATAGTTATAAAGTAAAACAAGACAAATGCTATCTAAAAACTAAATTAGCAAAACATTAGGTAAAAGCTTAAAGCAAAACTAAGCTAGCTGAAATGTAAACATAGCAAAATGCTAGCAAAATGTTTTGATAGCTAAAAAAGTAAAACAAGACAAATGCTAGATAAAAGCTAAAATGAGCAAAACATTAGCTAAAAGCTTAAAGCAGAACTAAGCTAGCTAAAATGTAAACATAGTAAAATGTTACTTAAAAGGCAAAAGTAGCAAAACATTTAAATGCTAAAAATCTCATAATTGTTAGCTAAAAGAGGAAAAATGCTAGCTGAAATGTAAAAACCAAAATGCTATCATAAAGCTAAAAAAGGCAAAACAATAAAAGTATCAAAATACTAGCTAAAAACAATAAAAGTAATTAAACACTAACTGCAAGTATCAAACCCCCAACTAAATGTAAAAAATAGCAAAGCACTAGTTAGAAGCTAATAATAGTAAATGCTGGCTAGATGCTGAAAGTAACAAATTACTCATAAAAGTAGCAAAATATTAGCTAAAAGTTAAACGTGGCATAAGAGAGTGGAAGAAGACGTATGATGAAGTAGATTAAAATATATATTTAGAAGTAATTAAAAATCTTCATATTTTCTTGATTTTTAAATGTATTTTTTAAGAAAAAAAATCACAAAGTTGAATAATTTAAATAGCACAACGTGTGTAAACGTAGTTACATGTCAAAAAAGGCATGAAGGAAAAAAGTCAAACAGTAAAGAGAAACAGGATCAAAGCTGTGCCAGTGTGAATGCTGGATCAACATTTTCACAACTAAAATACCGATTACCAGTTATTTAAGTTGATCAGAGCAACATTTGATCTTGGCTACTGTTTTTAGATGTTTAGATCTTCTGTTCTCTTGCTCACCTTTCAAGGCTGCAGATTTTTCCTCCTCGATGGACTGATAGATTGTGTTTTTGTCAGCGAGCTTTGCTTTAGTGGCCTTGTGTTCTGCCTCCTCCTGCTCCAGACTCTGCTGGAGGGACTTCAGCTTGAACATCAGATCGATCTCTTGGTTATTTTTTCCCTGAAGTCAAAAAAACAAAAAACAACAAACACAACACATTATTCCTCTCATACTTCCTATATCATGACATTATGACACATATTTATTTGTTAGAGATTAGAAAAACCTTTTCAAGATCGTTTAGTCTCCCCTGTAGCTCCTTCTTTTCAGTTTGGACCTCGGAAAGAGCAGATTTTCCCTCCTTCAGCTCTTCCTGCAGACTAGAAATTTGTCCTAATGTGGAGGAAATAGAATAATGGAAATAAATCATTGAAAATTGTTGAATGATTTGTAATATCAGGCGGAATGTGATGCAACTGTCTCAAGGCCAACATGCAGCAAATTAAATGTATGCTGCTAAATAAACTCCTTATTTTTAGACATTACATAATGCTCCAGTTCACGTTTGGCCTTAAATATGCAAAAAGAAAACCACACCACACTTGATGTTTATTTTTCTTTTTTCCCCTGCATCCACCCACAAGGAGGCTTTGACTGGTTAAAAAAAAAAAAAAAAAACATGATGGAGCATCAGAGCAAACAGGTAACACTTTGTTTCAATACATTTCCACCCCTCAGACCTCGGTGGATGGCCTCTTTGTGTGAACGGAGCACATTTAAATTTTAAAAGTGAGTCTCAAAAGACATTCTGGCTCTTGCTTGGATTTTACTGCCTCTTGCTTCATTCTCAGCCTGCGTCCACGTATGATCACATATTTCCCAAGGCTGAGGCCAAAACACGGTTCAGTTCTTCTAACACTCCGTTCTGCCTCAAACTCCAAGTTGAGTAATAATTTTTTCCCTGCAATTAAGATGTTTACTGCAGTGGTTTATGAGGAATTCACAAAGATCAACCTTCATGCCCATTTTGGCCTTCTTTAATTGGTTGTCTAAGATTTAACTCTCATATAAGCTTTCTGAAGTTTATTCATGACACACTGGTCTGTTTTTTCTAATACAGTATTATATATTTGTATATTTTTAAGATTACTGTATCTGGTCCATTCCAATGCTTGCTTGTGTCAAAGCCTAACTGAGTTGCCGTGTCTCACCCTGCAGGTCTGTAATCGTTTCGGTCCCGTAGTTTCGGTCCCTTCTCGCCTCCTCCAGCTCAGCCTGCAGCTCCCTCAGCTGCTTCTCCTGCTCCATCTTGCTGTTTTCCAGTTGGTTGTATTTTTCCTCCGCCTCCCTGAGGCTAACTTCAAGGCTCTGTGTTTGTTTCTGAGCCTCGGCCTGACACTTCTTCAGCCGCGATGCCACTTCCTGCTCGTTCTGATGCATGGCGTTGGCCTCTTCGAGCTTCATGCAACAAGACAAGACATGGTCAGACCGTTTTCCGCTAACGGGCACAAACAAACGTTCAGTGCAGAGTAGAGAACGCAATTAAGACATTTTGACCTTATAGTTCTAAATCTAATTATAAATCCCTGTGAAAAATCACATCAAGTTGCTGCTGATCTGTTTCATGTTGCTGTGTTCATTCGTGCTCATCTGCTCGCACAGACTCATGTTCGTGCTGCTGCTGATCGAAGTAATGTTTTTATGATATTAGTGCTTAGTGTGTTTTTAGTTTATGTTTTTCTTAGTTCATATCTTAGATGTTGTTACTGTTTTACTTTTACATTTTATTGTTGGATGTAACTGGGAGCCTGTGTACATAATTTCGTTCCACCACATGTACCACATGTGGTGCGAATGACAATAAAGAAAACTGACTCAGAAATCTCAAACCAAGCACAAAATGACAATTGTCAAAAAGTACAGGATCATTGATAAATGACTTCTTGAATATCTTGAGCAAGATTATGTCACTCACTACTAATATCTAATATAGTTTCAGAATGGATGATCAGAGAAGTCAAGCGAGAAGAAAATGAAAATAAAATTTAAAAAAAATCACTGTAATGCAACATTGATTGGCTGATATGTGCTGCTCATTATCCATGCTGCTGATCTCATGCTGCTGATTATTTCATGCTGCTATAGTCATTCGTACTCATTTACTCACACAGACTCATGTTCGTGCTGCTGTTGTTCAGCGTTTTGTTTTGCACTATTAGTGTTTAGCGGATATCTTAGGTTTATATCTTAGATCCCTATTCACCGTTTCTTTTTATGCTTTATATTTTTGCTATTGTTTTATGTAACTGGAACCCTGTGTGCAACAATTTTGTTCCACCTCATGTACCACATGTGATGTGAATGACAATAAAACCTACTTGAACTTGAAGTGTCACTGCTTTTAAAAACCTTCTGTCAGGGAAGTCTATGCCCTGAACTTCTCCACTGGCAGAATTCAAACAGGGACTCTTGCTTATTAGTGATGGCATGATGGAGTGGGAGATGGCCACATCTGATTGGACGATTGTTTATTAGTGATGGCAGGATGGAGTGGGAGATGGATCAATATCGACTGATCATGGCCTCATCCGCAGTAATGAGGGCTGTTTCTTTGAGGTGAAGGAGAAGAGCTGGAAGGAAAAGCTCTATTACCTGGTCCTTCTACCTTTCAACACTCACCTATGGTCATATGGATCGTATATAGAGGGTGACCGGTCTCAGCCTTAGAGATAAAGCTTGGAGCTCGGAGTAGAATCACTGCTTTTATGTATCAAAGAGTCAGCTGAGGTAGTTTAGACATTTGATCAGGATGCTTTCTGATCACCTCCCTTTAGAGGTTTTCTGTTAACGCCCCACCGGGAGGAGAGCCTGGGGCAGAAACAGAGCTCACCTGAGGAAATATGTCTTTTGGTCTGAGAACGTATTAGGATCCCACAGGATGAACTGGAGAGAGGGATGTCTGGGCACCCATCCTGGATCCTCGCCTCTGTGATTCGACCAAGGATAAGTGGCAGAAAAAGTGTATTTTTCCATCTTATTTTGTAGGAATTTTCCAACTAAAAAAATTTCAAGTTCATTGAGATTCCAAGGTTGGTTTGTTTTTGTTGCCATTTTGGAGGGCCATACAGAGATCCCCCCCCCCCCCCCCCCACAATAGTTTAAGAATGACAAAGGCAAAACATCAGTTGTCCATGTTTTCAGGTTCTCCATCAGTACTTTTTTTGGCTGCTAAAATTAATCATATTTACCTGAACTTATTACCTGAACTTATTATTTATTACCTAAACTTATTACCTGAACTTATTATTGAGCATGCATTAGTTTACCTGAAGTTATTTTTCCCTCTCTGTGTGAAATGTTTATTCAAATCTGGAGGCTAAAAGTTTCCATGTTTTTTCTTATACTTTTGCTTAGCTGGTGTTTTGATTTGCCTTTCTGGAAACTCCACAAGCAGATTTTCAAGAAAGATTTATTTCCTTTTTTTTAGACCTTGACTTGTCTTCCATTACTCTGGTTAACTGTTTCTGCTTATCTTCTAGACAACCAGAATAAGCACAAACATGATAAGCTTTTTTGTTATCCGTTTATAGCCTCTTTTGGCAGAGCATCATTTCATTTTTCAAAAAACTGAAGTTTGAAGTTTCCATCACTGTACTTTTCCTAATGTTTACAGAGTCCTAACAAGTTATTTAAGTTTTGTGACGTAGGTAAAACTACCGGTATACTTGAGTTTGTTACAACTCACATGTATACCGGTAGTACCTTTTTCCTTCTTTTGTTCAAAAATGTAATCAGGATGAAAAGTAAGGATTTTTTTCCCTTTAATCTTTCTTCAAATATCACAAAGACAAGAGTCATGTCTGACTTCAGAGTTTCTGCAAATCAGACTATCCATGGTAACAGTAGGGTTGATGTCAGAAGCTCAAACTCTTGGCTGACACTGACAACAAAGCCACTGTGACATTTAACAGCTCCCTCCTCACCTGTTTCTGAAGCTGCATGTTCTTCTCATTAGACTGCTGGTTTCTCTTTTTCAAATCCTCCAACTGCTCCCTCAGGTTGTTCACTGATGAGCAGACACACAGTCATGAAAAGATAGTTCAAGTTGTTTTTGACATGGCATATTTAATAAACAGCGGCACGGCGATTAGCAGCAGGAAGGTCACAGTGTTGCCTCCCAGCCTGGGGCCTCCTGGGTGGAGTTTGCATATTTTCCCTGCTCACACATAGGCTTTCACCGAGTACTCTGGTTTCTTCCCACAGATCAAAAACATGCATGTTATATCCACTGGTAACTAACGTCTCGCACAGTCACTGCTGGAGATAGGCACCAGGTCCTCACCAACCGGCAAGGGGAGGTGGGTGAAGAAAACGGAGCCTCTTTGGTACAGTAACACTCATAAATGTTGATGTTCTAAGAAATAAATGTTCATCTAGTTTCATTTGTGTTTTAAAGGGTTTCAAAATGTAAAGCTTAAGAAGTACAAGTTTGAGCTACATTGAACCAAAAAATAGTTGTGCCAACTTTTGTTGAACTGATATTTTCAACTCCACTGAGGACAAAGGAGGTGTTTGCTGGTCCAAATGGACATTTGGACACATTATCCATAACCAACTGCCAAGGACAACCTGAGATGGATGCTGACCAGCCTTTTCTGCTCAGCATCAGATACGCATGTGAGGTTTGACACCAAACTGTTTGAAGGTACTTATATGAACATTTTTCTGCTCCATCAATCTAATCAACAATTTGCCATAAAGATTACTGGGATAATACGTTTATAATGCAGCCCATGATGAACCAACATTGTAAATAAAGCCTTTTTTTTTCACTTAAAGTAATTTGTTTAAAATATTGGGGGTTTCTGAGTAAAAAAAAAAATATTGTGACAAACTGAGGTGAATGCTCACATTCATTCTCCAAGATGCGCTTTCTGTCCACTTCGATCTCGGCTTTGCGGACGCTCTCTGTGCTCTGATGCTGCAGCAGAGCTCGCTCTCGCTCCAGCTGCCTCAGCGAGGCTTCCACCTTCTGCCTGCTGTTCATCTGATGCAGGAAGGATTCACAAACCGAGTGAGCAGATACAAACTTTGACATAACATCCTCTCAGCCTTCAGGGTGTTCTTACCTCTTTGTCCAGTTCTTTGACCAGCTTGTCTAAACGGTTTGTGGCATTTCTGCGAAGAAACAAATTATTGTAACAATTTTATTTTAATTTATCACATTATAAGATCTTTTTTTTCTTATACCAACCCTGTTTTAAAGACATCTAAACATTTTATTTTACTTTCCAAATTAAAAGAGATTTTATTTTTAGGACAGTCTAGATGATTATCAATGCAAAAAAACTCATTTTTTATTTATTAACTCGTTTAAATTTTTAAATTTCAGTTTTTTTTATGTCTGTCATTATTATAATGTCAAAGCATGATGATAGAGTTTAGTGTGTGCATGTGTGTGTTCATACTTGCACTTTTGCTCCAGATCATCTTTGGCCTGCATTTCATTATCTAGCTGCTCCTCCAGCTGATTAATCTTCTTCTGCAGCTGCTCCAAAGGATGAACAAAAGACCAGAGCATAAAAAAATACTCTTAACAAAACCTCAACATGCGTTCTGTTGTCGTATCGCTCTCGTTTCTTGCAATAACACTTTGCACACCGAGACACAGACCTTTTTCTGATCGTCCAAAGAGATCTGCTTGGCTTTAGAGATTTCCGTACAGTTGTCCGAATCCTCACACGAGCTGCTGCTAATTCCTTTCAGCAACCTGGGAGAGAAAGCAGCAGGGGAGAGTCGTGAATGTCCAAACAAGTGTCATCAATCAGCCAAAACATTAGGAGTTCAAAAAAGTTCAAGACAAAAACAACTGGACTTTATTTTTGTAACAGAAGACGTTTCGCTTCTCATCCGAGGAGCTTTCTCAATTCAAAGAACAGTGTGTGGGGTAAAACCCTGTAAAAAACACTCGGTAAGGGTCTGAGGTGTTGATTCAGCCTCCAAACTACTAAAATGTCAACCCAGAGGGATCAGATGGCATCTGCCCAATCCAGAGAGACCCCAGTCCAAAATCCATGAGGCCCAAAATATCCTGGTGCCAGGAAACCATCAGATGATCCTTCACCAAGCCCTGGCCTTTCAGAGCTGATACTGTAGCTGAGTAGTGGATGTTGCAATAACCAGATGAAGAGCACCCACTGAGTTTCCACAAAGAGCAAAACGTTCATCTAAATATTAGTTTATGATACAACAGCCACCTCTGTGATATATGAAAAAAATTAAAGCTAAGTATATGGTAACTGTACTGACTATTACCCATCTGACTGGTATATGGTAACTGTACTGACTATTACCCATCTGACTGGGTTTACTACACTTAAATTAAACCTGAAACACAACTAAATATAAAACACACACACAATGACCAAAATAAACAGCAACATTTCAGAAAGCATTCAATTAAATCAAATATATACGCAAAATAGACTCATAAAACTAAAAAGCCAACATTTCAGAAGAAACAACATTAACCATAAGTGTTTCACAAAACACATTTCTTGTATGTTTGGAAAATGAATGAAAATATAAAAATTGCTTCTGTAAAAACTGCTCCCATAAAGAAGCTTCAGGCTCTGTGGTCATTATACAGACATAAAGCGGAGTCATTTATTGGGTTCCAGCGAGCTTTCTTTGTTGCATTTTTAAAATATGGTTATATAAAGTTGTGAGGTTTGAGATTTTTCCAAACATAAACTATGATGACCCTAAGGTGAAATCAAAACCATTCAACTTTTAAAAAGTACATGTTGTGAGGTCTAACTCTGATTTGTTTTCCTTTGTACCCCTCTAAACATTTTGTGGTTAAGATTTTGGAATGCAGGTCTGACATTAAGGGGGCCCTCAGTAAGATCTATACACTGCTCAGTTAGACCAGTTTGGACTCCCTTAAACTGAAATGGGAACAGACCTGGAGGAATACACATCAGACTCAGTCTGGAGAAGGAACATTAAGAACATTTATTCATCCTCAATCTGTCTGAGACGCACTGTAACTCAATTCAAGGTGGTGCACAGGCTGCACTGGTCCAAAGACAAGCTGTCCATGATCAAAGCCAACCTGGACCCCGCATATAATCATTATGAACAAACTCCAGTTACATTCTGGACCTGTCTCAAACTGCAGACCTTTTGGCAATCTATTTTTGACACCTTCTCTGGGATATGTGGCAAAACTGTACACCCATCCCCATTCATCTCACTGTTAGGGGTGGTCCCTGTGGATACGTCCTTCAGCAAGTACGAGAAGGATGTGATTTTTTTGGCTTTCTCCTGGCCAGAAGACTGGTTTTGAGCAATTGGAAGGACCCACACACCCTTGCATTTGTATATTGGATGAGAGGTGATGTATCACATCCACCTAGAAAAAAAAATTCCCTGAAGGGTTCTGTTAAAAGATTTTGGGACATGTGGCAGCCTTTTATGTTGTATGTGGAATACTTGTCAATGCCTGTGTAATTCATTTTAATTAATTTATGTATGAGTGATTGATCTGGTGTGGGAGGGAAGGGGTGGGAGTTTTTTTTTTTAATGTTATGTTTTATATGTTCAAAATGAAAAAGTAATAAAAAAGACTGCTTGAGGAAAAAAACTTTCAAAAAGTGTGGGAATATACTTTGTACACACAAAAGCACAGATAAATATTACAAGCATACAAATAATGTGTTTTGTTTTCTGACCATATAAATAGCCACACTGGGTTAAAGTGTGACTTCATGTGTAAGTTTACAAGCAAAATTCAGGCACTTTCAGGAACTTTGACACTGGATTGCTGTGCCAAGCTTAAGTAATCTATCTACTTACTGTTTTGACATATTCTGATGTTTGACAAATTAATAATGAGCACTTGCTTGAACAAAAATAACTAAAACTTAAGATTTAAGCTATATAGAAGAGAAGACAGTGTCTAGTGTGCAGAAACATCAGAACTACAGTGTCCTTCTCCTCATCTTTAGGCATAGTTGTGTCTTTAGCTCTATTAAACCAAGCACTATTATCAGATAAAAATAAAAAAGTAAACATGAATGCAGAAAACGGACTAAAACAAACACATAATGAGAATAAAAGACTTACTGATCTTCTTTGAAATAGGTGAAGCCAATAAAAGGTAGCTGGTTGCCCACAAAGGCTTTGGGTGGGGGAAAGGTCTCCGTATCGCCTTTTTCCACCTCGATGTCGTCAAAATTACTTGTGTCTATGTCACTGTGAAGCTCCGGCACAACTGGGGCCACAGCTGGAAATCAGAAACAGAGAGGGAGACGATGATGAAGAGGTGTTATTTATATAAAAAAAAATATCTCCTGTGCTGCAGGTTTTTAACTCTAAAACCCGTTCTCAAAAACTTTTCAGGGCTGAATATGTTTTGACCAGTTTGTCTGCCAGCTTTGGCACTGCTTGCAGTAAGTTCTCTACAGGTTAGCGTGAGCTTGACACCACTCCTTTTCCCACACAGTGCTCGCTTTGTGCCCCACACACAGTTGCCTTTCACAAACGAAGCCTAACCACGCCAGCAGATTGCTCCTTCTGCTCTCTTTTCATAAGAGCAAGCACTCTAAAGAAAAACTGCAAAACATGTGGACAAAAAGTCTGTAAAAGGGCCAATCAGATAAAACTAAGCTAGTCTTTTAGTCTATAAAAAGATCCCAATTAAGAATAAAAAGCAGCCATTATGGATCGAGCTGCTCAGGCCAGTGTGATTCTGGCTTTGAGCAAAGAGCTCATTACCGTTAGGTTAAGACTCGGCGTGACAAATCTGACCCGCAGATGGCAGACAAAATACAGGGAGACATCCTAACGAATGGAGGGGGAGTCAAAGAGGAGAAACTGAAAAAAGAAAACCAACGTGTGGTGAGACAGAACGAGACATGGATGCCCTTGTGGCCTGACTTCCCAGAATGCTCTCTGATAGATGGAGGCTAATGACAGGCAACCATGGCCACAGTGAGAGCGAAAGAGCGGGAGAAAACCTACGAAATGGGGTGTCCCTCTCATTAGATGAGGCCACAAAGGGCTGCCCCGCCTGCCGCTGCGGGAGATGGGACTACCAATTCCATCCATCCATCAATCCATCCATTCATTCATCCATCCATCAATCCATCCTCTTTCCATCCATCCATCGATCCATCGATCCATCCATCCATCCATCCATCCATCCATCCATCCATCCTCTATCCATCCATGCATCTATTCATCCATCAATCCATCCATCTAGCCATCCATTTATCATCCATCCATCCATCCATCCATCCGTCCATCCATCCATTCATCCATCCATGATGCTCCCTCCCACTCTTTGCGCTAACCAATTTAATTATTAAAAAACATGAAAACTACCACAAACATATTTTTAACATTGCTCTGCAGGATGCAAGAAATAGAGCAAGTTCATGCTTGGAGTATGTGTGTGTGTGTGTGGGTGTGTGTGAGTGAGTGTGTGTGTTGGTATGTGTGTGTGAGATGCAGGACGTGCATGTGCAAACATGAGAACAGAAGTGCAGCAGTGGTTTCATGTTCCAGACTGCCAGGCTCTGGATCGAAGTCCGGTCTCTCGTTCTAATCAGAGCCAGGTGAAGCGGAGAGAAGTTGAGGTAAATAAAAAGAGCCTGAATGAAATCATATTCAAATACAAAGGTCCTTTTCATATTCTTAGCGCAGCCCCTTTTCTTATTTTCCAATCTTTTTTCTGCTTCCTCTTATTTCCTTCCTGTGGAAATGATTGATGAAGGCGTATGTGATACACATCCAAAATATTCAGCACTGAATGAAGAGCAAGAGTTCTATTAACGACGATTAAATGTAGGTTTTAAATCAGTTTTTTAAAATCATTTTAATAAAACATGTATGTGTCCAATAACTCAGTTTGGACTGTTGTATACAGCTTGCACTTTGTTATTGCACTAAATGTTCAAATTTTATGTTTTCTTAAAAGAAAAAAGGCAGGAAATTAAAGTTATGCACAATTTCATGGATTAAAGGAAAATCTCAAGTTCAGAAAGTGACTCTTAGCTGCTATCTTGCCACATTTTAACACAATAACTGTAAAACGGACTGAGTTACAGCCATTTTTGTCAAAGCTTAGGCCAATTAGCTGTGGTGGCCATCTTGAATTGGAATGGTTTCAAAAGTATCAATTGTAGTTGTTTATGCAGATGATATTTTCTGTCAGTTTTTAATTCGTCCAGTGGTTCACCAGTTATTTTGCTAACAAAAAATGGTTGATTTCAACACCTAATGCTAAAGTTTTAAGCACAAATCTTGCATAATATGTAGCACTTGGAGTATGCACTGGGAGGGACTGTCAGCTACAATACTAGATTTTACACGATAGCAGTACAAATGACTTAATTACAGCTATTTTTGCATTTTCTGTAGTCAGGTGGTTGTGACAGCCATCTTGACACAAAAAGTTAATCAGTTGTAGATGAGATCAGATACATCTATTGATTATGTTTTGCAAATTTAATTACCACTCATCCAGGGATTCATTAGATTTTTTTGGCAAAGCGCACAAACTCTGGCAAAAACACTTTTGCTTGTTGAAAGCAGGTGATAAGTTAATCATGAAAAATTATCTTATAAAGTTAAATGATATGACAGGTGTACGACAACTCTTGATTTAATAAGCTAGAATGAGATATTGCTCTAAAATACTATGACTGGAGCTGTCATCATTACACTTTTAAAAATAGAATGTAAAAATCATGCAGTATTTAACAAATAATTTAAATAGCCAAAATTTAAAACATATTTACGACTTAAAAAAATACAAATCTGTTTCATGAAGAACAAAAAAGCAATAAATTAATTGATTTGTATTATATTCAGTAAAATAAATATTTTAAATGTTTAGTAGACAATGTTGGCGTTTACATTTTTCATTGTTTTCTATTTTTTTTTTTTTTTTTTTTTTTTGAAACAGTTGAATTTTGGGAGCCCTGCTAGTGTTCCTGCTGTAAAACCTTGAATAAATGTTACTTTTTATTTACAATAAACAACCTGCACACAACTTTTACACAATTATGGTGGCTCAGAACTAAACTTGGCAACTGAATTTTACTCTGCCAGTTGTTTTAATTGCATGAAAAACCGATTTAGCTTAAATCTATGCTTTTGGAGATAAATTCATGTTATTATTTTTTCTACTTGATTTGTGCAGCATGTTATCTCCTGCTCAGCAAAGCCTCATGTCTTTTGTC
The DNA here is from genome assembly GCA_031762415.1 of Simpsonichthys santanae. Taxonomy (NCBI): domain Eukaryota; kingdom Metazoa; phylum Chordata; class Actinopteri; order Cyprinodontiformes; family Rivulidae; genus Simpsonichthys; species Simpsonichthys santanae. The sequence goes on along the minus strand of JARVLU010000179.1, from coordinate 22,155,238 downwards.
AGATATGAGTGGCAAGCATATGGGGAACATGTGGAGCAGACTGGAAGGCTCACTGGTGCAGGAGCTGAAAATAAACTGGAATATTAGACTAAAGAAAAACAGATCTGCAGAGGAATGAGCTGGAGATAATAAGACGCACATTACCAAAGAAGGAAAAGAAGGAATCTGTAACTGCGCTGAGTGGTGGCTTTACAAAAAAGCACAACATTTAAAAAAGCATGCGTGTGCACACGTACTGTCACGGATGTTGTCAAAAGTCCACTGGTCGTTCTTGAAGAAGGGGTGACGTTTGATCTCATCTACTCCGGTGCGGCCCAGTCGAACCGTCCTGCACACAGTGGAGGCAGAGACTGACAGTGGAGTCGCCAAAACACACACTCTTCTTCACGCACCATCACAAACATGTCATCCCCAAACACGCGAGTGGAATAACTGCTCTGCGCTGACCACACTGACCAGCATGGAGAGCTGCTGCTGCAGAGAACCTCTATTCAGTCACACCAAAACACAGAGGCAACAATCAGTAACCCTGACTCAAAGAATCTGAGCCTTGTTGCCCCTTTTCTCCCCCTCTACATCTAGGTACAAGGCTGGAGAGGGGTGTGGCAGTTTGGGGCTTGCCACATGTGGGATATTCCAAATCTAGCCAGAAGGAAGAGATGGCAGTGGTGGGGAGGACGGAAGAGAAGGAAGAGGTTTTAAGACCCCAGCAAGAAAAATAATATGAATGTACAAGCCTGAAAAATACATCTCAATGCTCAGAGCACTAAAAGAGAGCAAGAAGAGCAGGACAGATCTGTAGAGGAAAAACTAATATACATTAAAACTGAGAATAAAAACAGAAAATGTTGCAAATTACGAGATTAAAAAATATGACAGGAAACCGCAAGTATTCCAAAAGAGGAGGCGGTTATGCTTAAAGGAGGAGACATGGTAAAATGTGAAGAAAATGACAGAGCATGTGGGTTAAATGAATGCAGTCAGTGTGTGTGTGTGGGGGGGGGGGGGGGGGGGGGGGTTGGGGG
>JARVLU010000179.1:22143613-22154113 GCA_031762415.1 Simpsonichthys santanae | reverse complement strand
CTTGGCTGCTGTACACAGGTCAGACTCTGAGGTGAGAGAATGAAGGAGTGAGAAGGTAAATAAACAGAAAGAGGAAAAATGAAAGGCTCCTCTGTACAGAGGCAGAAAGGGAGCCCTGGGCACTCATAGGGGAGGGGTCACTAATGTAAACAGGAAGTGGTCTCTTCCACTGGAAATGGGGCATCAGCCACCGAACAGTTCATCCAACCTCTACCTTTAAATCTTATGTGACAAAGATTCAAACTGTTTTTTGAAGTGAAGCGTGATCAGCAATAACTTTGGAAACACAGTTTTTATTGCAAATAAATAAAACTAATTAGGTGCTTTAAAAAAAATCTGCTGATATAAATTATTGTCAAAAAACACATAAGCAATGACTTTATCTTAGTATTTCCAGAATGACCTATTCAATCAAGTTCAAGTAGGTTTTAGTGTAATTTCACCACAAGTGGTACATGAGGTGGAATGAAATCATATACACAGGGGTCCCAGTTAGTCAACAATAGCAAAAATATTAAGTTTAAAATGAAACAGTATACAAGGATCTTAGATTTACATACTAAGATATAAGCTAAACCATGGCTATTGAACTGGCGGCCCACAGGCTGGTGACTTCAATCGAGCCCACCAATGACTTCATTAAAAAAATTAATAAAAATTGGGGGTGGGGGTGTTCTAGGTTTGGGTTATGTTTAATAGATGTATGCAATAAAATGAACAAATTTAAAAGTTAATAGATCATTGTAAAACCTGGTTTATTTACATAATGACTTTAACCTCTGGATGTCCGGCCCCTGAGCTGCTGAATTTTAAGAAACTGTGGCCCCCTGAGCAGTTTTGTTGAATAGCCCCTGCGCTAAATGAACGTCAAACGCTACGCTAAAAGATCTAATGTATATATTGAACACTAATAATGCAAAACAATACGGTGTGACAATAGCAGCACAAATGTACTGTATTTAAATTGTTTGACATGCTTAGTGTGCAAATCGAGGACATTGCTGTGTACACACCTAAATTAATCAGCAGATTTCTACACAGTCTGCATTATTATTAGGCAAACTGTTGTTCATAAATACTTATTTTTGAAACAACATTCTCTGCCTAGTCAAAACATGTCTGTCCTTTAATATGAATGGTCATAAATAGTTTAGTTAGTGTAGTATACAAAAGTAACTTGCCTTTATATTTTAGATTAAGTTAGTCACAAATTTAATCTTCTTTTGAAAAACTTCCATAAGCTATTATTCATAGACTTCTGCTTGACTAATCCTTTTATTTTACATAGATTCATCAAAATCCTTCAATTTTTCACCAGTGTAAACAAATGAAGAGAAATAGATAAGGAAATAGACTTCATGTTGAAAAGCTGCAGCTAAGCCGTATGTTTGAACACCAAACCATCCTATTGCAAAGCTTCACTTACTCACTATTGTGCTGCACAAATAACTTTTTTTTTTTATTGTGGTGGACATTTCAGAAAGAATCAACAAAATAAAAGCCACAGGCAGGCTGTTGTGCTGGTCTTGAGCTTGTAGAAAACATTCCTAACAATACTGAGCTAGTGGTTAGTTTACGTCAGCTTCGGTGAATAAAAGTGTCTAATTTTTAGCTACAAACAATGCTCTCTGGACATGCCGCTCAAATTACAGACTTTCCCTGGCTTGTGGTGAAATGACATAAAATAGACAACAATGCATACATTTGGCTATCTTGACATACAGGCAGCTTGAAATTGTAAAACATGAACAGAATTTTGATTTTAAAAAAAGGAACAATTTGAATTATATTTGTAAAGTTACTTGTGCAAACCTGTCAGTCAGAAAGGCACAGATGAGATTTTTGGCATCAGGAGATATCTCCACATCATCTGGAAAGCTGAGGGAGTTCTGGTGGTTCATGATCTTCCCATAAGTCCCGATGAGAGACTCGGCATAAAAAGGAGTTTCACCTGCGAGAGAAGTGAGTACCGGTAATCAAAACTTCTAAACCTTGACCCAACAGCAAGAAGAATAAAATGCAGGGAATTGAAAAAGTATCCATACGCCTTGAACTTTTCCATATTTTGTTACGTTACAAACACAAACTTCAAAGTATTTGTTTGGGATTTTATGTGATAGATCAACACCAAATTGTAAAGTGGAAAATAAGTGATACACGGTTTTCAATTTTTTTTCTATAAGCAGAAAGAACAGAAATGAGGTATTCAGTTGTGTTTAGTCCCTTTTATGCTGATACCCCAAACTAAAATTTAGTGCAGCAAGTGCCTTCAGAAGTCCACTAATAAATTACAGTCCACCTGTGTGTATTTTAATCTCAGTCTAAATATAGCTGTTCTCAAACAGCATCAAGAAGACCAAGGAATACCCCAGGCATGTCACGGATAAAGTTGTTGAGATGTATAGGGTTAACTTTTAAAACAACCTCCAATGAACATCTCAAAAAAGCAGTGTTCAAGCTATAATTCAAAAATAGAAAGAGTATGGGACAAGTACGGGCAAATCTAACGAGACATCATCCAAATAAGCAGACAGGACGAGCAATGTGGAAAACAGGACAACTACTGTGGAAAAGTTCAAGGGGTATGAATACTGGGACTGAGTTGACATGTTATATATTCCAACACATGAAAGACTGCTCAGACACAACGAGCTGTAACTCACCAACCAGCAACTCGTAGATAAAAACTCCCACAGACCACCAGTCGCACTCCCTGCCGTAGTTTCCATCACCACCCTGAGACTGAAGCACCTCAGGGGAGATGTAGTCTGGCGTGCCTACAGCAGTGTCACAGTTCACCATACCTGTCTGCAGACAGACAACACAGTGCATGAGAATCAATAATAAAAGAAAGAAAAAAGACACTTGGACATAAAACTTGTAAAAATTGCTACGTTGTTTGTGTAGTGTTTGTTGCAGTTCATTTCACTCAGAAAGGGTTTAAAGAAACTATTTTCTTCTTCTCTGGCAGATGGTTTTGACCAGACTTGCACAAAAACTGTCACTGTTATTAAATATGACACCAATATATTTGGGCTCATCCAGGAGGGGAACCAGTCAGGGTACAGGACTCTGGTAGACAACATTATAACATATGGGGAGAAAAATAGCCTCATCCATAATACATGCAAGACCAAAGAAATCATAATGGACTTCAGGAAGAACCCCCCTCCATTACAGCATCTCATCATTAAAGGGACTGAGGTGGTGAAGGCTGATAGCCACAGATTCTTGGGATACATCGGTTACATCAGACCTGAGCTGGTCTCTCAACAACTCAGCCACAGTGAAAAAATGTCCAACAAAGGTTTTACTTCATTACACTGTTCAGGAAATTGGGTCTGAACCAGTGCTCTTTCACCCAGGACTATAGAGGACTGATAGGAAGTATCTTAACCACAGACATCACCGTCTGGTATGGTAACACCACACAAGTAGAAATGAAGACAAAAAAAAATGTTCATATAACTCAAGGCACAGTAGAGCGGATAGCATCATCATCACATACAAGGTTTTTAATAGGTTTTTCCCTGCCACAGTCAGACTGATGGCAAAACAAAACTACAGGTCATGTGCAATAATAACCCCGCACTACCTAACTTCACTGGTGGCACGCATGGTTTACTTTCTGTACAGTGTAGATAGAAACCACTTTGTTCTTATTTTTATTTTATTTAGTGTCGTTTCAGTGGTTTTGACTATGGCTGTGAGAGAACAACAATTCCAATGTGGCTGGATTGTTGGGCTGTGCACAAATGGCAAATAAAGACCTTTGAACTTTTGAACTTTGAAAATGAAGTTTACACAGCCATTTGTTTATGAGCAGAACTTCAGAGAAGTAAAAAGCAGCTGCTTGGAAAAGCTGTGGTGAAAACAAAAAGGCTGGAAAACATTTCTTTCCTCCCACCAGAGGGAGGGCTGCTGCCGCACCTTGTGCTGCTGAGCTCTGAGCGCCACCCTGCCACCTGATGGTGCACTAGAACCCTAAAACAATCCTGGGATGGAAAGCTAAACTCAAAGATATGTTCTCTTTAGACTTTAAATAAAGATGGATCAACGATTCAAAGAGGATTGAAATCAACTCACAGAGTCCATCCTCAAGCATGTGCCGAAGTCGGCCAGTTTGAGGTGTCCGTTTTGGTCCAGCAGCATGTTGTCAGGTTTAACATCACGGTGGATGAAGCCCATGGAGTGGATAGCGTCCAGCGCCAGCACGACTTCGGCCGTGTAGAAACGAGCCCACTTCTCAGGGATGTCATAGTTTATGGTGAGCGTGACCAAGTCTCCTCCAGGCATGAACTCCATCACCATGTAGAGGTGGTGGTCGTCTTGGAAAGCACAGCAGAGCTGCAAAATTGTTCACACATTGTAAAACCATCACGCCAAAAAGATTTGACCACATTTACTATGCAGAATGCACGTCTTCTCTAAACAACCTGTGTCCATCATTCAGCAACAAACAGTGAGCGTGTCAGGAATTCTGTGTGTGAATTTTACGACAACAGAATCAGGTCAGATATTCCTAATCACACTTTTAAGAAACTGGGGAAAGAAAAACTTTTATCTCTTAGTTTAGAATCTCATTTAGGGCATATCTAATTTACTTATCCTAAAACATAATTTACTGTGAGATTCACGTTACTATATTATTAGGTGGTAAACATGTACTTTGACAATCATCTTATACATGACTTTATCTTGTTTAAAGCTATACATACATGCTTTATGTTTACAGTGTGTAACACAATTAATTTATTGTCCCAAATAATTTGTAGCTATGTTCTTTATATATTATTTAATAGATGCAAACATTAGCTACTTGTCCAATTTTATAGTTTTCTTGTGTTTTAATTTTGTCTTATAGTTTTGTATTATTGTTTAAAAACCTAAAAGGCATTAAAAAAGCCAAGTTATAAATTCTTGATTTTTGTCTTTTGCTGGAGTTCTAATGATTGAACAGTAAGTTTAATAAACTTGCCAGGCCCTGAAAGTAAACACTGAAAATGGAGCCATGCAAAAGAGCTGCAACATTTCCTAAAAGGACTAATTGTTTGTGTCACAGTGAAAGTAGATGCTTTAATCACAGACGTTTTTCTTTTGAATCTGACTCCAGTACGGATAAATGTGTCCCTGACAAACACTTAAAGTCTCCAAATGAAATCTTATGGTTAAGTTATTACAAAACAACAGTGTAAACAAGATTAGAGCAAGTCATCCGATGAAGGCTGAAGAAACAAAATATGGAAGTACATTTTTTTCTTATTGTCTGAAATGCGTAAAAAGTATGTGATAACTGGAGCAAATCAATAAGATGAAAGTTTTAAAAGCTACACTTACGCTGTGACAAAGTAAAGCTGTGGCTCACTTTTTACAGATGTATGCAAACAAACATCAAACGGCTTCTTCTGAGCCAAACAGAAATTAAAAAATCTCCACCAAAGCATTGTTTTATGAAGAATAAAAAGCCTTCTGCATACAGTCTGAAGGTAGTGTACTAGAAGAAACTATGCTGTTGACCTGCCATCATAAAACAAGGACATTTATATCTGAAAACTGGAAAATCCATCAATCATTTAAAACCAAGTGTTATTTATTGCCAAGCCACCATGAAATGCACCCAATAAATGTAGTAATTGTCTGTTTATCAAAATATCTCAAACTGTTGGATGTTTATTGATACTTTCAGAAAGTAATAGTTGGATATACTCCTATAACTGATCACCTTTTGCAGAAAATGCCCACCACAGCCAAATGACATTCAAAAAACACATATTGGAAACAGGCAGTAAGCTCAATAGGAAAAAAAACATCAACTATTTCATCAGTAATATAATTTACCATAAACTGTACTGAATCAAATTTTCTTCTCTAAAAAAACAAAAATGAACAAACAAACAAAAAGTAATGTGGAAAGCCGCCCAATCTCGATATTCAAATAAAATTTTGTCTTTTTAAAATTCTGTCATTATACTTGTAAATGCTTTGCAATAAAAACACACCTGAACGATCCAGGGACTGTTGTTAAACGCCATGATGTGCCTCTCCTCCCAGAAGAAGGCTGAATCTGACCTCTTGATCATCTCAAATTTGCTGAGCTGCTTCATGGCGTAAACCTTTTTAGAGGCCTTGTGACGAACCTGCATCAGAGAAGGGGGAGTGGGGGAGGGAATGGAAGCGGTTGTTAGAATGTACACAGCGATAAGACCGCACGGACAATAAGACGAGGGTTGTTTGAACGCCACACGATCAAGATAACATGAGAGACAGACTGAGATGGAAGGCCGTAATTGTTCTTGCCTATCAAAAGGACATGCTTACACATGATTTTAAGCACAAATACACACAAGTACCCCATCACACCCCCACAAGAGGCTTCATACTTATCTCACACACAAGACAAGCCTGTCCAGACTTGTAGGTGCAACTAAACAAAATACCAGGTTCTAACAGCACAAGAGACAGGCAGTTAAAAAGAACAAAAAACTGGGGCCAGCTTTATACCTAAAACCAACCCATTTGGTAATTATCTAAAGAAAAGAGTTCGGTTATAAATCCAAGAAGAAATGTTTCAAAGATTTCTAGATAGGTTGCTCCCTCTGGTGGTTTCAAGATGCCAGAATTAAATGCAGTACAAGAAACAGCTGGAGATTTTTGTCCTCCTTTCAAGCGGTTTAAAGTTAATGAAAAAGGAACAATCACACATTTACTGGACATTAACAGAGAGGAATCTTACCAGCTGCACTTCTCCATAGGCTCCTCTTCCGATTAACTTCACTTTTTCAAAGTCTTCAAGTTTCACTTGCAGCTCTCGCAGCTCATTCACCACCTTTTCAACTGCACGCCAAACATGTATATTGTATTTACTTTATATCTATTGCCCAACGCCAATTTCCAAAGTCAGCTTAGAGGTGTTAAAAATCAAATTGTAAACAATAAAAAATATACATATGGACAAAAATATCAAACAGTGTGTGAACTGAAAGCTGACAGAAGAAGAGAATGTGACCAATGAAATAAAATTATTTCTAGGAAGACAAATAGCACACAAGTTAAGAGTTAAAATAAAAAATTGGTACAGTTTGCATAAACCTAGTAACCTTCTTTAGATGGAGAACTTTACTTATTGGCTTTTTTATACAAGTGAATGTTTCTGTAAAGTGCCCTGAGACAACTTTGTTGTGAATTGATGCTATATTAATAAACTGAATTGAACTGAATTCATAATTTTGGCTTTTTAGGTGAGAATATTTTAAGATTAGGTGATCCTAAATTATTTAAAACTATTATTACAGTACAGTTAAGACAAACAACACAGTGGATAACCAAAATAAATAAAAGTCTGAACTATTTCCAAAGTAGTCCTAGATCTATTTTAGTCAGCTGTTTTAATATGAAAATATATGCAAAGTTCAGAACACCTGATCAAAAATCTATTTTTACAAGCCTTCATTGAAAGTACATTCCTATTACAAATGAAGAAAGCACTGTACTGTAATTATAACTAAACACAAAACGTTATTTTAGGTTTATATGTTAATTGATATTTAATAGAACTTAAATTCATTTTCACTTTTTTCTCCAGAAGAATTTGACATCATAAAATTAATGGGAGAGAAAAAGATACCGGTAAATAAATCATTTAAAAACGATTTATTTTAGTTCTGAACCATTGCAATACAAATGCTAAACAAACAACTTCACAGACTGATCAAAGAATGATAACACTTTCTTTGGCCAGACTAGGTTGCAACATTCCTAAATCTAAATACTGTACCTTGATTTTTTTTTTATCAAACTAAAATAAAATGATGAACAGTCAAGAGGTGTGACAAAATATAAAAGCATATAAATAAATATATATATATATATCTATATATATATATATATCTATATACATATACACATGTATAGATGTACAGTATATACTGTATATATATATATATAAATCTTCCTTCACAACGTGTTGCGTCACACACATGTTCAATATACACCCAACATTTACGTAACAAGTTGCTGGTAATTTATATAGAAAATATTGAAAATTAAAAATCTGCCTGCATTTTTTTTCTTCCCCCAATTTCAATTTTACACGCGGACTCAATTTTGAAAAGTTCCACCAAACAAAATGAAGCACTTACATCTGTTCACAAAAGCCTCGATGTTTTTGTTTTTTCTCAGGACAGGATAGTTCAGATCATGAGTCAAGGCATTGATGGAATCCTGAAAGAATAAAAAACAATCAAAATAATAGAAAATGTTACTGTTTGTCAAGAAGAAAGATGATATTTGTCTGTTTTTCAGGCAAGCAGTTTAAAAAGGAGAAAAAATACAGTATCCTCTCCACTGAAAGGCATTTGATAATGTTTGGGCTCCAATCTGTGTATTTATATGTGCAGAAGTTTGTGTTTCTGTATGTAACCAAAATATCTGAACCACTGAATACATTTTAATGAAACTGTAAATAAATAATATTTGGATGCAGAGAATACTCTAAATCAGTCAATTTTAAAAAATGTGCTAAAGTTTGGTGGGGTATTAGCTGAGTCTTTCCCAACACATCTCTTGAGTGCTAACACATCACACAAGAGTTTTGTTTAAAACTTTGTCATTAGTCTGTTTGTTAGCAAAACTTCTCATGAATCACTGGTAGAATTTTAGAAACATTCAGAAAGTGGACGTACATCTCCCATTGAGTACGTCTGCCAGCTAATCAACCGAGGCAAATATAAAGATTGTCTGCAATTTAGTCAGTTTTACAAATATTGAGCCGGTGTGGTAGTAGCTGAGAGTCAATCCCAAAACGCTGAACGCCAGCATATCATGTGACACCTTGAAAAATTGCGAGACATTTCACATAACGTTACTTTCGAGGTTTGACAAGTCCAGCTATAACTCCATCAACACAAGATGATCTTAGCTCAATGAAGGGATTATATATCTGGGAATGTCTTGATGCCCCAGGAGATGCCCGAGTGCCACAAGGAAGACGGACGTCTGGATTTCCCTCCCGGAATTGTTACAGCCGTGACCCCACTACAGATAAGCAGAAGAAAATGAATGGATGGATTTTTTAAACTTATGATTTTATGTTCATACTTATATGTTTAGGACAAATTTCACAGGCTGGACAACCATGACCTTCTGATAGAAGTTTAAACAAATTGAATAAAAAAGCGTTGAAAGTTAGAAAAAACAATTTTGTATTCTAGCCTGTCACGATAACAAATCTTGCTGGGCGATTAATTGCCACAGAAAGTATTGTGATAAATGATATTGTTTGAAATTTGACAATGATTAGTAATTACTGTCAAATTTAATAAGAAATGTTTGTTAATTTGTTTTGCATTTAGTACCTTTTTTACCACTGGATGGCAGTATAAGACAGTTTGAACCAAAGGATGGATAATGAGGGAGTGAACAACGTGTCTCTTTAAGAAAAATGGGAGGGAGGCCCCTTGATGTGACATGGGCTGTCTCTTTTCAGTTCTCAATATGGCGGACACTCGGTGTGGTTTGAGCTCTTTAGCATAGCATTTTCCACACAAAGCTTTTAATAAAAAAAAATCAGTAAACAAGTTCTCAGCTTCTTTTTGCAGAGAAAACCAATTTTTTAGACGAAGGCACGGGTTTCAACCGTGAATTTTGGAGCTTCGACAAGACAGAGGTTTTTTTTTTCCCCCAATGTCGGCCTTTTAGCTTAGCTCGTAGCAGAGCTTCTCAGCTTAGCTGTTTTTAACCATCCAAAAACGTGATTTTGGATGGTTAAAATGGATTTTAAAGAGAAAAGAGAAAGGGAGGGATCAGTGAAGAGCACCGGAGTTGAGCCTTTTGTCTTCTGGTGTCTTCAGTAGAAAGAGCGAGAAGAAGAAACAACAAAGCCGATAAATGAAAACGAGGTTGATAATTTTCATTTATCATGCAAATAATTGATTTATTGTTTATTATGGCAGGCCTACGTGTTGCTACATAAATCCTCCTCTACTGATTGTTGAAAACTTTCCTTCTACCCTCTGGCAACACATTCTTAGGATAAGCAGCAAAAAGTATGGCAGCAGCTCTGACAAAAAAAAAAGAAAAAGAAAAAAAGTGAAGGGCTGGGAAAAGAAAACATTCAAGAGTTCAGACATGCCTGTCAAAGCGTTTGAAGCTATTCATGGAATCGTCAGATGCACCTGAAGGGGAAGGTGGACTCTGGGAAACTCGCCAAACAGCCTGACTAGAGAGGTTGTTGCATGACCGCACTATGTAAACAGATAGAGATCTAAGAAAGCTAATGTTCGCTCAGCTAATGTCTTCTATTAAGTTTACACGGGGCATGGACCTAGAGCAAACAGAAATGACAGTGAAAGTGGCAGCAAACATTTTCACTTGATTTATTTGTGAGATAAATCAAGACAGAAACACAGATATCAAAGAAGTACATTGTTTTCCAAGATAAGACGGTTACAGAGCACATTTCCTCCCCTCCCCCCCCCCCCACCAAAAAAAAAAATCAGTGAT
>JARVLU010000179.1:22113579-22124942 GCA_031762415.1 Simpsonichthys santanae | reverse complement strand
AAAACGAAAAAAATATAAAATGCTGCATAAAAAAGGCAACGAACGGCGCAATGACGTCACTGGGGGCGGAGCCGTAAACGCGAAAGCGCCTTAAACCGATGACGCCGGAAACCGGGGACTACCTGTACTGTATTTAAGAAGTTGTGATTAACTACTGCACTATCTCATCATGCATGCACGTGCATATTCTTAGTCATTCAGTTCCAAAGCTTGGAACAGCACACAAAATGATAGTCCGATAGACTCGGTTCTATTGGGGACCAAAATAAGACCTACTGAAGGAAACAACACAAAAACCTCTGAAGAAGACACTGAACCTTTTTGGTTGTCTTCTGGAAATAAAAACAAAAATGGAGTGGCGTCAAATTTGTGCGATTTTAGGATTTCTGTTTTGTCATTTTTCAACAATGGACTCAGCATGCGCAGAAGATGAGGCAGAAGACCACGGAGAATGGGGTTTTTCACACAAGCCGACTGAGACGGCTCCGTTTGAGGCATGAGAAATGCGTGTTTGTTTTGGTTGTATGTACCCAGAATGCCCTGCGCTGTAGTCCACTTCCTGCTTTTGGAGCGGTCTCTGGTTCGCTTGCATTCACAATGCATTGCAGCTGCGCTAAAGTTCACTTCAACCGAACCGGGACAAAAGTTTTTAGGTGGACCAGAGTTCGCTTCTTTGATCCGCATCAGAGTTCGATTGCGCATTCACACCTCCCTAAACGAACCGGACTTTCTAGGCAAACAGACTAGAGTTCGATTGAAGTGGACTAAACTGGGCTGAGAAGTCTCCGTAGATGGGAAGCAAAATGTCTTCAACTCCAGAATAGAAGTACAGTTGTTGTTGTTGTTTTTTTTTTTCAACTATATATTGGATTAACACGTCATGTCAAATCAGGATTTTCCAAGACCTCATGATTGAGACAGACAACACATTTCTCTTTGTGTGCAGCCACCAGTCTCACTCACCTTGTTGCGTTTGAAATAGGCTCGTCTGCATGCGGCAAAGCACTTCTCGCTGCAGAAACTCTTGAGCTCTGAGCCCATACAGAGGGAATAACGTTTTACACCTTCCTTCTGGCACCAAACGCAAACTATCTGCACATTCTGCACATCTTCCACTGCAGAAGGGACAAAATAAAGTAAAAGAAAGCATTTCAGTAAACAAATGCAATTTTCAGATGGTATAGTTTTCAGCATCAGAGTAGCATTCGTCTCTCTTGGATTTGAATGATTTATTGTTAATGAGACGCACTGGGCAGATGCTGTAAATCTATTTATTTCATCAGGACCCAATAAACAGGAGTCAGCAAGATAACTTAAGTGTGTTAAAAAAATCATTTGCTTAGAGTTGAACCTGTGCCAAACTTTCCATATTAAAAAAAAAAAATAATTAAAGCAGTCTGAGGCTTATACTTTCAAGGGAGTTCAGAGATCCTGTTTCCTCTGTGGAGCGCCTTATCGTCAGCTTTATGCATTTATGCTGCATTAAGGAAGCGTGTGGGGAGATGAATTCAGTTTTATTTTAATCATCTAACACAGTGAAATCAAATAGTGACTTAATGTGACCTTGTTAGCTTCATGTCTGGCGTGTTACATCCATGTAGGCTGAGTACTATCAGCTCCGAGACTCGTTTTTCACATTCAAGTCCCTGTATTTGAAAGTGAAGAATAAAGAGCAGTGACAAAGTTAAATTTGCTCAGTATCTCTGATCTGATTTTTTTTGTCTGTAGTGGTTTGCATCATTATAACTATTTTGCAAGTTAATACATATCAAAGTGTAATAAAAGTGTGTTAAACTATAACCCCTGGTGTCTTCTTTTCAAGCATTTAGGCTATATTTCATAAAATAATTCCCAAAAGAGCACCACGTTAAATGATTGCCATCATTCAAGTGCACAACAGGCACATGTCATGTAATTGCAGCAGCTTCTCTCTTTCATCATGGCCTCAATTACTGCTCAAGAACTCTTTTAAGGAAACAGCTGAAACCAATCCCGGCTCCATCACCTGCAGCAGACCTCTGAGCAAATAGCTGTGGATTATCAGTTCTTGTGGGCATCAGAAGGGATAAAATGCTGTAAACCAAAGGCACATTTACCACCCACTGCCAAAAGGAGAAGTGGCGATAATGATTTTGCCTATGTCTATGTGTGGGTTTATGTTTGTTTGCATGTAGAGTTAGCAAAATATCTCACAAAAAACTGGTCAGATTTGATTGAAACTCTCATAAAGTAATCACTGAATGTATTTACAACTGATTAACTTTTGAAGTCAGCCCTATTTAAGATGCTCACTAGAGCTAACATTTGGTGAGGTACATGACATGATGATGTCATCCCTCAACCAATAGCTGAGCACTAAATGATCAAGAGCGATAACTACTATCAGTCTGATGGCAAAATATCTCATGAATCAGTGAGTAAACTTTAATAAAACACTCATAAAGTACTGTAATGACTGGATAATTAACTCTCATCTAGTCATTAACCATCAGATGATTAACAACTTATTCACTTTTTTAAATAACCTAACTGAAGATGGCCGCCACAGCCAACTAACTATAGCCATTTTGGGGTTTCCTCAGCCACTTTCACAGATAATGAGCTAAAATTTAGTGAGGTAGTAGCTGAGAGTCATTGCCAACGTATACCCAGAGCATTACATATTGCACAGTTTATTTTACATTAATCCTGTCCATCTGTCTGTTAGCAAAATATTGTATGAATCACTGAATGTACTTGAATTATACTCTTAGATTGTAATCTAGTCAATGTACAGCTACAACTGATTAACTTTTAGAGTCATGCCAATTCAAATATATGACACAAAATTAACATTAGCCAACACAGAAAGACTATAAAATGTCCATTTTTATAGATTTGTTTCTTCTTCTTTTGGCTTCTCCTTTCTTCAAGGGTCAACAGAGCAAACTGAGACGCACAAATACGGCAATTATTTTTACACCGGATGCTCTTCCTGATGCAGCTACCACAGCTCTCTGTGTGGAGCAGAGAGCTGCCATGTAGGGCGCCCGGGGGAGCAGATGATGAGGGTTGAGGGCCTTGCTCAAGGGCCCAAAGTAGGGCAAATGAGGGTAGAGGCAGGTGTGGGTGCGTCACCTATCCCACCGACATTTTGATGTTGTCGGTACTGGGAGTTGAACCAAAGATCTTCCGATCACAGGTCCACCTTCACTAACCTCTGCACCACCACTCCCTTAATATTTCGTGTAGTAACTAAAAGTAATTTACAACAAATATGCTGAACGTTATCACATCTTGCAAGATCTCATAATATCACAAGCTCATGCAGAACACTGATTATGCAATTATGCATGTCCCAGGACATTCTTGTAAAAGACATCAATTAATAATCTCGATGGATTTCTTTCCTGGTTAAAAAAAAATAAAGATTACAATAAAAAAATGTTGTACCAAAATGACTGTAACTCTGTCCTTTTACAACTTTAGTTCAAAACTCCATCATGAAAGGTGGAGGGTGATATTTATTCCTTAAAAGGATGCTAGATTTATTTTAACATGTACCGTGTTTTCCAGAGTATAAGTCACATCAGTCAAAAAGCATCACAAAGAGGAAAAAACCATATATAAGTTGCTTTGGCGTAAAAGTCATATTTATTATGCGCCACTGCTGACCTGTCATGTTTATTATGCATTTATTTAATGGTCAAAACAGCTTCATTTCGCCTGGGTTACACAGCACCATCCATCCATCCATCCATCCATCCATCCATCCATCCATCCATCCATCCATCCATCCATCCATCCATCCATCCATCGCGGCTGGAGCCACTAGCTCTCCAATGTTCCTCCGCCTGCACCAGCTAAGTGAAGCGAGTGCGCACATGAGGACTCACTGTTGCAGTTCTTAAAAACTTAAAGGGTCAGTCAAAAATTGCTTTATGAATGTGGGGAAAAAAGTGTACAAGTTGCAGGACTGACAAAACTATACAAAAAAAACAACAAATGTGACTTATACACTGGTAAATACGGTAATTATTCTTACAAGTGCTGCTTCCATACCTGCTGATGGCTTTATGAGGGGGACAATGACGGGGGCGCTCTTGTGCTCCTTGGGGGAGGTCAGGGAGGAACTTGTTGAGGAAGAAGAGGGTGAAGAGGACAGGACACTGGAGGACTCCCTTTCTCCGCTCTTCACGGCCAGGACAGAGTGACCGACTTTGGTGTCCAAGCTTTTGGGTTTTGGCAACGAGTTTTCTGAAAGGCACAACCAAAACCCAACGATAAACTCGTCTCCGTCATCCAACACAGCAACACGAAACCACAGTGCGCCTCACGGGGCGCCATAATAACGTCTGTACAAACAACAGATGCATCTGAATGAATGTAACTCGAGGACTTGCCACCACGGGAGATTAAGTTGAGCAGATGTGGTGTTCCGTGACCCAGTGTCTGCCCTGAAACCTGCAGAACCTGTTGGTTAGTGTGATGCTGCACTAACAGTGACCTGCCGACACCTGCCCTCACCTTTCAGCACAGACACATGCTGACGCCGCTCTCTGTAGTTTCGAATCTCATTGGCCTCCGACTCTCGGAGGTCAACCTTGTCGTAGCCGTACCATCCCAGGAGCTCATTCATTGTGCTTTCTGCAAACGTCTAGAGAAAAAAATAGAAATAAAGGGACAGACATTAAAACATATTCTTAGGTTTGTTATTGGACGTTTTCATTCTGTGGTAAACATCATCAGACGTCCCCGCTCTGAATCAAAGTGAGGGATTCTTTCTGAGCCTGGAGGAAATGAACAGCGGCACAGTGGAGTACAGTATGACTCTTTTTCCATGATGTATTCAAGTTGTTTACTCTGGGTTAATCTGAGACAGAGAGGTTTAAAACCTAACACCAGTGTGAAATCTATGAATCATTCTTTGTTTATCTTTTCTAATTGGGGGGAAAAAAGAGGGAGAAAAGAAAGCTGTTCTGCAACAAAAAAAAAGGATGTGTGATCTCATATTTTTTAATATTTTGACCAGATTAAAAAAAAAAAAATACAAAGGTTTCTCTCTTCATCCACCCACCTCGCTCTGTGGTTTTGGCAGATCCGGATTGGAGGAGAAACCTGATCCAAAACGGGCAGAAATCAGAGCGGGACACCCTACACCACAGCGAGGTCCCACGGTTCTTGGACATGGCCCTCTTCTCTCCTCTCCACTCATTTTCTAATGTCCACCACCCTTTCTCCAGCTTTCACTGTCTCTCATTCTGACTTCCCCCCTCCTATAGCTTCTCCTTCATCCCAGCACCTTCCAGGCCTGACATCCGACCCAGAGCTCCCTCTCAGGTTTCACCCTTTTCCAGCACAGCCAGTCTGCTGTGGTGTTGTAGCACCGTACTATACTGACTGCACATTCTTTCCTCACGCCGACCTCTGCTCTGCGCCGGGGCCTCATAGAAATGGATCTCTCCCTTTGCTTGCTCACTTTTTTTGCTGTGTGAGTGTGTGTGTGTGTGTGTGTGTCTGGAAGAGTGCGTGGGTGAGTGCAAGCAGTGGTATCATATCCAGCTAAATATGCCTAACGATGATTAAAGTTAAGTATCCGGTGTCTGGTGCTGCGCTCAGGGTCTGACGTGGAGGGAGTGGGTCCGAACGTGGTGTTGAAACAGATGTATTACAGAGACAACACTGAGGCAGACCTTAGCTGAACTAGAAATCAGCTTCACGGCCTGGATTTCTCTCGCTGTTTGCTCTTGTGGTGTTCTCCAGATGGGAACTCTCCTGTATAGGCCAGTGTCACTTTGCTGTTTTTAACTATTTTCCTCCCCCCCCATCCTTCATTTCCCACAATGTTGTTTTTGTTTCTTTTTGGCAGTTTGGACAAACATCTGCTTTGTGAGAGTGACAAGCCATATCCCAAACCACGGAGAGAGTCGCAGCCAAAGGCAACAAACTGAGGCCGACCCTGAGACTCGGCTCAGGCGGACTTACATTAGGCGGCGGGGAGGATATAGTGTTTCACGTGTTTTGATTAAAATTAGTTAAGATGTAACGTTACACCTCCCCTGGATATCAAGCGCCAGAACCGGTCACACAGCACAGTTCCTTCGCCCAAATTAAAAACTTTTCCTTTAAGATGTCTCTGCTTCAGCTTGAAGGGTCCTCGAATATCCTTCACCTCAAGAGTCAAGCATCTCGAATGGCCAAAACCCAAACAAAGCAGTACCATCCGTGGATTAGTTTCCATGCAATGGGCTCATAATGGAGGGAGGGGATCGTGCCTGTTACTGTGATTTCACATATACTGCAGCTTTGTGCAGATGCTGCCTGTTAACACGAGGAGCAGATGAGAGGTTCTCACCGCTCTCAGTGGGTTCTGCTTACCATCCATCAGCAAGGAGCTCGCCTTCGATGTCATGTTTGCATTCTTTAGAATTATAGTTTTCCCATGCAGCGTAAATCTGAAGGAGGCTATTTAAAGAATATACATCTCCCCAGCCCCCCCCCCTTTTTTTTTTAGTTTCTTCTTCTCATGAGTCCCTAAAGTGCAGCATCTGAGCGCACCGCAGGGAGCGAGGAAGAAGAAGTGACGCACATCTGGAGCTCCTCTGGACATTAGAGTGCGCGTCTGGCCACAGCTGGCCTGACATGGCGTCACTTACAGGCCAATGTCAACTCTTTATTCAAAGTTTAAATGCTAATATCCATAAACGTCCAGTAGATCAATGTGCATTATTTATTATTTATTATTAATATTCAATGATTGCTTTCAATTAAAAAAAAAAAGAGTAAAAACGGCTTTACAACCCATCATGCAATAATGACTAATCTTTTTTTTGTTGTTGCTGTGTCTTGAGTGTCCCCTGCACTGATTTGCGCACAGCTGACGCGCTGTGCGTGCGTAAAAGGACTTTGGAGCGTCGTTGCGCACAAACCTTCATCTCCTGGTTGATCTCCCTCTTCACGGGGTGCGCTGGTTTCCTGCTGCGTTTGTTTTCCGGGGGTCTGCCTTTCTCCATCTCGGGCATGATAGTCCCGGTGCGACTGGATCCGAGCCGGATCTGTGGCTGAGCCGTGAGCCCGAGCAGTTTTGGATGATTTTGATTTGTTTATCGGAGGCGCTCAGAGTAACACGCGCCCCTCCCGGAGACGGCGGCTGTCATTCCCGGACGTCTGACTCCCTCTTTCAGGGGCTTTGGAGTCCTGCGTGCCCTCTGCGCTCTGGAGGCTCCGCCGCTTCACAGTTGAACAATCTCCTCTCCGACGCTGTCAAGATCCCAATCTTTCCCAAGACCCGGCATCCTGTTTGAACTTTCAAAATAAAATGCTCTTGTTAGAACTGAATGCAAATGAAGAACAGCCAAAGTTAAAGGTACTCATTGCAAAGTATGGAATCCAACATAAAAAAGATTATCTTGGACTATATTAAATGGTGCAGTTTGAAAGATTTTACTCTCTCAGGGCTGTTCTTTTGCCTCTTTCATTTATTTTATACACAAACGATTGTCGTAGCCATTTCTCTCAGCGTCACAGTAAAGTTTGCTGATGACTCTGTCATCCTGTCCCTTCTGACCAGTGATGACCCAGACCCGGGCCTGTGATTGGGGACTTCACTAAATGGTGTGAGTCAAAGCTAAATGTTTCGAAGACAAAGGAGATGGTCATTGATTTCAGGAAAAATTCTTCAGTTGCAGCTCTCGTAGTCATTAACGGCAAAGCTGTGGAGATGGTGCAACAATATAAAATACCTGGGAACTGTTCTTGATGAAAAATTGACCTTTGAACTCCATGTAAATTGTAAAAAGGTCCACCAAAGGATGTTTTTTTTTATCAGAAGCTTTGTGGTTTTAATGTTGATTCAACTTCTATGAGAATGTTTTTATTCATGTTTTATTGAATCTATTTTAACCTTTTGCTGCACATCCTGACAATTCCCAAGATTTTGCTCCTGTTCTTACACGTCAAAAGTCCAAACCAGCAGTTGAAGGTAAACTGCTGGCATAGACCTAAGGAACCTCGCTGACCTACACAATGTGAGGTCAGTGAATAAAACCAGGCAGATTCTGGCAGATCCTGATCACCCACTCCATCTGGACGCAGGTTTCTGCAGCCCAGATGTACAACTAAACAGATTGAAAAACACATTCATCCCTGTAGCAATCAGGTTTCTCATTGATCACTAATTTCAATACTGTTACTTTAATTTCTTGTGTATATGTATGTGTATGTATACATGTGTATGTGTGTGTGTGTGTGTGTGTGTGTGTGTACTTGAGCTTGAACTTGAAGAGTACTTTTCTATTTTTTTTTTCATTCAACCTTTATTTATACAGGTTAAGATAAGATAAGATAATACTGTATAGAACTTTATTGATCCCTGCAGGAAATCGTTGTGCCAGAGTTTCATTACAAAGGAACATACACAAGAAATCACAAAAGATATATAAAACAACAACAACAACAACAGATAATTAAAAAATACCAACTAAGGTTAGTCTCACTGAGTCACGAGGATTCATTTTCAAGAGAGACCTATTTTAGACAACCAACCAATAACAGACAACAATAAACAGCCATAAAATGCATATAAAATACAAAGTAACAAGTAAATAAAAATAGTGTTATATAACAAAATAAAACCAAGATACATTATAAAACAAGGTAAATACTAAAAAAAGGAACATTGCATTGATTTTATATAGCTAAATAGACAGATAGATAGATAGAAATATAGATAGATAGACATGTGATCCTGATATGCAGGTGTGCACCCATTGTAAACAAAACACTTTTATCTGCATACTTTACACAATAAATCAGACAAAACTGAATGTAAATATGTACCAATTCATCAAAACTGTCTGACTTCTTGATCCAAAATGGCTATTCCATAGATGTGGCCATTGTTGACCTATTTTTAATCACTTCAGCTGTTTCTGTAGGTTAACGAACACATGGGAGTTGGTATCCGGTTACAAATGTAGTTTGTATTTTTTTTAAATTAAGGACACTTTATCCATCAATGTAAGAAAAATAATAACACACAGATTTGTTTTCTTACTCTATGTATATTTTTACTGGTTTTCATGAAATTTTAATGAGTAGCTTTCACCTCTTCTGAGGTTTCCAGGATTTTGAGAAGGAATTATTACTTGTCCAAATACAGTACCAGCATAAGCTCAAAAGTTATTAAACTTTGGATCTTTGTGTGTGCATTTAATATTTTAATTACTTTCATGCCAGGATGGATTGAGCTGTTTCTGATGGCTCATTTAGCTACTTACACATGCTGGAACTGCATTCACCTCACTGTAAACAGTGGTCTGTTGCTGCCTGACACGGCTTTTATTGTGAAAGGCACATCCCTCCTCCACAGTCTTAAGTCAGGCCCTCTGTGCAAAGGGAGGGCCCTCTGATTTAATGTAACATAACACCTGGCGCCCACCCCTCCCAAATCTCAACAGATACATTTCATAAGGAATGCAAAGACTGTGTTTTATCTGAGGGGACACAGTACAAACACTGTCTGTACGCTCTTGTCTTAAAATAAAGAGATGAAAAGAGCACTGCGAGTTAAATGATACCGTGGCACAAGCTTCAGAGCTTTCTCAAATGGCATCTGTTTGATCAGCGACCGTGCATGAAGCCTGTGTGTGTGTGCACGTTGCACTAAAAACACCTGAAAGTCCCCCACCGGCTTGAAGACACAACTAACAACTAG
Organism: Simpsonichthys santanae; assembly: GCA_031762415.1. Lineage (NCBI taxonomy): Eukaryota > Metazoa > Chordata > Actinopteri > Cyprinodontiformes > Rivulidae > Simpsonichthys > Simpsonichthys santanae. The sequence continues at coordinate 22,115,248 of JARVLU010000179.1, read as the reverse complement.
TCCTGTCTCTGTGAACAAACTTTGAATGCAAACATTTGGTGCATGGTTATTTTTGATGGGATTTTTTTTTTACAGTGTCATGCTCCTCTGCTGGTGATAAAGTTGCATTCATGGCAGCTTATCTTAACCAACATTTAAATAATTCTTTCAGCTATAATTCATGTTGAAGCCTATACTTTTAGATTCCTTAAAGAGTCTTAAAATGTCCCTGCTTGCAGGTAGACAGACAACCTTTTTCACTCCCCTTCTCCCTGTTTCCAGCCCACCTCAATCTGCTCTGGTTGGAGAAATCCAGAGGCCACGTTCGAGTAAACAGAAACCTGATCCACTGCGCACGGCTCTGGTTTCGCCCCCTCGTAGATCCACTGGTGATACCTGATCCGGCCTGGCTTTGGGAACAGGGCTTATCTGATGCCTCACAAAAGGCCCCTCACTCCTGCTCTCCATAACAGCGCACATCTGGTGCCTCTGCAGGGAGCACTGTCCCCCTCCAGCTTCCTCTTGGGCTGAACACTGGAATAAAGGCGTCTCACTGTTCCCTCAGCAGCCTGCTTAGGTATACAAATGACAAGAGTTGAGACAGTCATCAGGTCTTAAGTTACAATCCTCAACATCTGGACCAAATTAAAAAAAATCAGCCACTTTATGTATGATTACTTGCATTACTCTAAACAGGTATGTGGTCACAGTGAACACTCCTTGTACTTTAGAAAAAGAAATGTGTCCACTTGAACTGAAATATAATGGAAATGCACTGGTTCACAGTGCTGTCACCATTAGAGGGCAATGTCTCCTCACTGGTGATAAATGGGCTCCAGGCTGCTGTTCCCTGCCAAACATATTTAAAAAGAACAACTGTGTTTCTAGGCTTAAGATGATATGATGAAATTGAATAAACTACACTTTTTGCTCTTTAAAGCAATACTGTTTTTGCCATTGTCTGTGTTCATGTGCTTAATTGTTGACATTGTTAGCGAACTATCTCATAAAATGCTGGATGGATTTGCATTATTAACTTTTGGAGTCAACCAAATTCAAGACATGTCTAAGCTAATCAAGCGAAGCCAAAAATATGGCATATGTCAGCTAAACTGAAATATATTATGCTAGAATTTTGTTTGGTATTAACTGAGCATAATGCCCAACACATATTTTGAGCGCTACACAAAATGTGCTAATTTTTGCCTAAAACTTTGACATTAACTTTTGACAGCAACCAAGTCAATCTGTTAGCAAAATATAACTAGACCAGTATTGATGAAACTTTCAGAAAATAATTAATGACTGTACATCTACAACTCATTACCTTTAGGAGTCAGTCCTATTCAAGCTGGCCACCATGGCTTATCAGATTTATCCAGCCCAAAAAAATGGATGTACCTAAATAATTTTGCAGCTATAAAGCAAAAAATGTATGTGGTAGCTGCTGAGAGTCATCATCAACACATACTAAAGGTGAAACAGGCCATTGAAAAAGATTGCAATAATGCATGAGATTTCTCATAATTTCATTTTCAAGGATTGACTTAACCAGAATTTTTCATCATAATTTGATCTTAAAACACTGACATGAAAGGAGGTGGGTAATGTGTATCGCTTCAAAAAAACAAACAAACAAACAAACAAAAAAAAAAAACGATAGGCAATTAATTTCAGTATACAGTATACA
>JARVLU010000179.1:22092738-22107521 GCA_031762415.1 Simpsonichthys santanae | reverse complement strand
GGTCGAGTGCGCCGTATCTCGGTGACCACCTGTATATATATATATATATATATATATATATATATATATATACTGTATATACAGTATATATATTTAGCAGCCCTAAAAATGAATTAACAAGACAGAGAAAACTCATAAAATGTTTTAAGTGGATAATAAAAGTCCCTGAACTTTATGACTATGTTTGTCATTCAATAATAATCATTAAATATGAATGAAATATCCCACTACAGTGGACAGTGCTTCAGCAAATATCTTTCAACTCGGGCATTCATAAGCAGCCTTTCTTGCATTATTTTCTAACCAAACAAGCCTTTAGCACTTCTAAATTATGAAAAATAAACAATTACTCTACAGTATTATTATACTTCTAATGCATCAATAAGAAGCTCTTGTGTTCCTGTGTATTATGGCGTTCCATTTGTCTCACTGTGTCAGTCTTCCAGGATGTGATAAGGAGATGATTTCCTGATTTGCTGCTGCTTCTTGCATAGTCTTCAGCCAATGGATACTGTAGGTTCCCCTGAGAAAAGACGGGTGAGGTTGTTGCTTAAAAGCTTTAGTTTGGCTTGTTTCCATTCTTGTCTCTGCACAGATGGGTAGAGAAGTGTAATAAAGGCACTTTCTTTTACAGAAACTGCATGGTAATTGAGTTCACAGGATTATATCTGGAACTGTCAGGGAGCAAACAAGGCTTTGTGGTTCCATCAATACAGCCAAAGACAAAAGATAAGGTTTGCCATTTAGTGCCAACAGTTCAAACGCAAATGAAACAAACCAAGATCGTTTCACATATCATGAAAATAATCAACTACATCAGAAAACATAGAGTAAAATTAGTGGGCACAATACAATTGTATTGTGCATTAAGACAACACCAACAAGTTCATACAAATAACCACTCAGAAACTTCAAACAGGTAACGGTCATCCCCATAAATAAATGGTTTTCAGGTCTCTATTTTTTAGCCGGGTTCAGGTCCGGAGTCTGAGTCACCTAATACCACTCATGTTTTCTTGCTTTGAGTTGTTGTTTTGATGAAATGCAAATTCTTCATTCAAACCCGTGAGCCTGAGCATTCTGTAGAAAGTTTCCACCCAGGACAATGTGCACCCTTCCCTCTCTCCCAGCTCATGATGTGGAAACCATTTTCACAGTATGGTGCTATGATTACCATGTGGGACTGAAAAGACAGTGGTGATCAATACTTCTGCAAACGTTGCTCTGAATTGTGGCCAATAAGTTTATTTCATGTTTTGTCCTGCAAGAAGATACTTTTCTGATGGTCTGAGAATCTTTAAGCCTGATTTGACCAACTTTAACTGAACTGTCTTTGGAGTTTAGTGATCAAGAGCAGAAGATGATTTTCTGATTTGCTTCTTCTTGGCTGTCTGGCCACGGTTGTCCAGAGTGAAGCTGGTCCGTAAAAGCTTAGGGTTAGCTTAGAATATTTCAGTTCACCTTTATGGACACTTGTCTCTGCACAGTTAGTGGGAACTGGAACTGTAGGCAAAAATATAATTCAAATACGTATTGTATTATTCTTGGAATATTCACTCCCTAACTTTCCAGTGCTGCCCATGAACAAAGATTGGACAGGTTTAAAACATAGCAAATGCACTGTTGATGAGTTGAAACTACTGTATTTTCTAAAATTGTCATATATACCATCATATCTGTGGTATAGATGGGGTCATTTTACCAATGGAGCATTGAATTTCCTTCCCAGTTTTCCATTTTCCCTTTAACTGATTCTTCCCAGTTAAAATACCTCTCTGAACATTAACATGAATCTGGCCACCAAGGGTCCATTTCAGTAATTTCTATCCAGGATCTCGTTCTTTTGTTGATGATCCATACCTCATGCCTTTAGTTAAGGGTTTGGACTTGGATGGACCAGTAAATTGAAAGTTATTTTCTTTCGGTTCATCCTTCATCAGGACAGAATGCCCTCACAACTGCGTACAAGGAGCCATCTCCTGTTCCTTCCTGCCATCACTCATATACACAGACTCCCAGAGACTTGAACTTCTCTACTTGAGACGGAGATGCACATCCAACCTGGAGGAAGCTTTTCATAATCTGAAATTCTAGATCAGTGGTCCTCAATCCTAGTCCTTGAGTGACACTATCCTGCATGTTTTAAAGGTTTATCTGCTTCAGCACACCTGATTTGAATGAATGAGTGACTAACAGGCTTCTGCAGAAGTTGAAGACCTGCTGAAGAGGAGGGAAACAACTACAACATGCAGGATTATCGCCCCTCTGGGACCAGAATAGACCACTGATCTACTTTGTAGATTCTAAGGTATATGTAGAGCAATTATAACAAAGGAGTAAAATATTTGGTTCTCATCATTATGAGATCCTGATGCTTTAATCCAGTTTTCCCTGAAAAAGTCATTGGGCTCAGCATATTACATACAGCATCACTGTGTAGAGTAAACATCAATGCCACATTAAAATGTAAATAGTTCAGTTACATTTTCTGTTCTTTTATTCTCTTTGAAATAACTTTTATCGGAAAATCGCCACATCGTTTTGTGCAACACGTAGCATGGTAACCGTCTTTCGGCGTGACACCCAGCAGACCTTTAATCATTGATTGGCTTGATGAATTATTCAGTTGGTCACCGCTATTTCAGAGACAGTGTCACCCACATATTATGCTCCAGTGCCAACCCACATGCACACTCAACAGCCTGTCAGAGCTTTATTTTGTTGAACAAAAGCAAGCGATACGATCATTAATCGTATACAATGCAATCAAATAGAGGACAAGTGTTTGGTTTAGAATTATTTGAGAATAAAACCGTGGATAATGTTGCGTTTCAGTGTGTTTGGTAATAACTGATACAAGATACAGTCATGATTAGGTTGTCATGGGCCAGGCCTTCCTGGGTCAGGTTTCAGACAGGTAAGATAAGACACACAACAAAACAAGCTAAAGTATGGCTCGATAAAAGTCTGTAGGTTTTCTAGACGTGGAACGCCAATTTGTATTTGGTATTTCCAGTGAGAAATTTTGGAATGGTCTCTACGTGGGAGTTGGTTTAGGGTTTGTGAATAATCAAGTTCACGTAACAGACAAATGCGCAGCTCAGAGTCACACCTTTCCAGCCACAGAGCTTGTTGCCTAGAGCCCAAAACTTATTTACAACTTGGACATCGTCATGGCTGGGATGGGGGTGTGGCATGCACACAGTACAGCTGTGGATATAAAGTAGAACAACATAATAAACATGGACAAAATACAGTCTTCTGTCTTCATATAAAAGCAACAAAACAGACAGAACAGATTCACTAAATATTGACTAAATTTATCTTTGAAAAGTGTACATACTCCAATGACTTACTGACCGATCCTGTTTGTCCCATCTGCTTCTTTTTGTATTTTTCTAGTAAAGAAATACATTTATTGGGACAGCACCATGTCAAACACAACTTTCCTCAATGGGACAGTAAAATTTATTTATTCATTTATTTATAAAATTTGTTCTTTTTTAAAATACAAAACAATCCCATAAGCGATAATATACAAAATGTAAAAAAAAAAAAAGAAAGGTAGCAGAAAGAAGAAAAAAGTCTTATTTTATCTGCCCCTTTTTTCAAACAGTTAGTTCAATCCAAAAATAATCTTCAGTAACAGAACAAAATGAATAACTTTCTAAATTTTCTAACTCTAATACAATACACATTACGCTACTTCATATATATATTTTTTAAACAAATCGGTTTTGATCATTTTCTTAAATGTACACATTGACTTGGCATTTTTTTACTTCATTTTCCAAACCATTCCACAATCCAATTCCCTGGATTGAGGTGGACCGACCCTAGTTCTGTATTTTGGTTTTACAAATATCTCCGTCCCAAGTGTATAACAACTTTGTCTTTTAACAAAATGTATTTGGATATTTAAAGGTAATGCGTTAAAATGCTTTGTAAAAAAATAACCAGTTGTTGTAGGTTAAACACCCGCCTCCCCCCACAGACCTTGTATTTAAACATATGCAATTTTGGTACAAGTGGTTTTATTCAGTGCTTAATTTGAGCCGGATCCTGCCGTAACAGGATTCGGGAACTCTCTTGTTTTTATAGGGTGCGTTCCGGACTTGGATCCGGCAACTCTCAGGCTTACTAGTAATAAAGTTATGAACAAACGCTGAATGAATAAAACTTATATTGGATACGTAGACTGAAAATAATTACATAAACCTTCATTTTAAACACAACAGACAACACATCATGACTTCTTAATATCACACATGATCATCTGCCCCCAATAAATGAAGCATTTACACCTCCACCCTTATAAAAAAAATTCTGCCCCTAAAAGAGTGGTGGGGGTGAGTTCCTGGAGGTTTCACATGTGGAGTCGGACAGTGAATTCAGCAGAGAGGAGTCTGTTTGGAACTTCCAAGCAAGGAGGGTGGGATGCAAGTGTTTACAAATGTAGATAGACGTAGATGTTTAACATCCTGTTAAAACACACCAAAAAGCAGGAAATTCCATCTACAGTACTTTATTAAAACATTTTCTGGGGGAAGACCCCAGACCCACGCCCCGCCCCCGCCAGCCTGCCCACTATTTGCATTCCGGCATTGATCAGTTTACAAATTATCCCTAGTTTTATTTTTATGAGTAAATTTGTACAGTTTAAAACCAGTTAGGTTAGGAACTGTCAAAAACATTGAGTGTGTATAATTTGTCATTTCTGCCGCAGGTGAGACTTAAAGTAGCCTGAAATAAGGTGAAAAAGTGATGGGGAGTACGGAGTCGGAGAGATTTATGTGTCATACACACCACATGTGGTACATGTGGTGGAACGAGATTATGTACACAGGGTCCCAGTTACATCCCACAATAAAATGTGAAAGAAAAACAGCAATAAGATCTAAGATATGAACTAAGAAATACATCAACTAAATATATTAGTAGCATAAAAACAGTAAAAACAATACACCTAACAGCAGCACAGACATGTACCTACAAAGACCAAGAAAGTCATAAAGATGAAAACATGCTCAAGTAATCAATTCAATTCAGTTTATTTACTGTATATAGTGCCAAGACACAACAGAAGTCATCTCAGGGCACTGAACAGACACATTCATATACAGAAAATGTAAGTTAACATATATCTGAGGAGCAGACTGCTTTGGTTAACTTCGTCACATCCAAATATTTAACATCAGTCTCATAGAATTCAAAATGTGTAGCGTCTATGAAATTCCTTTGTGCCATTCTTGTGTTTTCACAAAGTGATTCCTAAAGCTACGAGGTGAATTTATAAGTGCTGGTCTTGCTGGTCTGAAGAACCCTCAAAGCAAGTGTTGAAAGAACAAAGACAACTCATTCAAATCACAGCGAGTGTTGTGACCTCAGAACCAAATTTGTTCGGAAGCTAGAAACGTGTCTTAAGCAAAAATAAGGAGCGCGTGTGAGCAGGTGTTTAGATTGACACAAGAACAATTTACACAAATTTACATTGTTTTATGTAAATGCTAACATTGAGAGTTGCAATAATTTTATCTCCTGAATATTAGTTACAAAATAAAAGAAGTTGCTATCAACTCAAAACTTCTGAATTCACTTTTCCATCCAAATTAATCTATAATTTAATATCCAGTTGATGAACTCAAAATGCTCATAGTGTTTTGAGAAAATAGACTTCTAGGGTGGCACAGTTGGTAGAGCTGCCGCCTCTCAGCGAGGAGATCGCCAGATCAAATCCCGACCAGGGGCCTTGCTGGGTGGAGTTTGCATGTTCTCTCCGTGCTGCATGGGTTTTCTCCAGGTACTCCGGTTTCCTCCCACATACCAAAAACATGCATGTTAGACAGATTGGTAACTCTAAATTGCCACTAGGTGTGAGTTAGAGACTGAATGGTTGTTTGTGTCCCTGTGATGGACTAGAGACCTGTCCAGGGTGTACCCTGCCTCTCGCACAGTGACTGCTGGACATGGTCACCAGTGACCCCCCCGTGACCTGAAAAGGAAAAAGCCGGTAAAGATGATGGATTTGTGGATGGATAGACTTAGTTGCTGTATTAAACACAGAAATACTGTATATCCAATATTTATATAAAATGCTATACTTGTACTGTAAATACAGTGCAATGTTAAGGAGGGAGGATTGTTATTATCTTCCTTTCTTTTATCACATTTGTTCAGAGTTTATGTAAATCATCTGTCCCTGCACGCATTTTATTTTCATAACCAGGACAGGCCTGTTCTGACTGTGGGAACATCTCACTCATCAGCCCACAGCATGCATTTACACACAGTCTTAACAGCAAATGCTCTGCAAAGCGGATGGTGTCCAAAGAGGCTTTATCCAGTTTAAATTATCCTAGATAATGAAGGAACAAGTAAATTATGTTAAATATTTGGTTGCAATAGTGTTATGTAAAAAGCATGAATAAAACGAGCAATTTTATGACAAAGACAGGCTAAAAACATGAAAAAAGTTGTCAAATATGCAGCAAAAATGAGGATGAAGTAAAATCTGGTTAGATTAAATGATTACCATAGTTCACATCTTTTGAAGTGAGGTTCTGTGGAAAGGATTAAAACAGTTAACATCTTACCTGTGGAGCAACCTCATTTTTCCGAGTTAAATTCTGATCAGCTTGATGAGCCAAAGGCAGCTATCTTAAAACAGCTCTACGTATTTAATATTTACACTACTATTGCATTACTGTACGTGGTTATTCCAGTAGAAATATTTCAACATTACTCCATAAAACAGCAACACTGCTGTTGGTTTTTACAAATCAGTGGGAATTTTTAGAAACCATTATGGCTCAGAATTGCACAGAGTTAAGTCACTTAGAAAAACTAGTAGTACTGTGTTGACTTTAAAAATAAAACATCTGAAACAGTTTTAACAGCAACCCACCATCTTTAAGCATGAAATTGGCTTATCCGGGTCACTAATATCTAGCAGTCACAGCGCGAGAGACGGGGGGTGCCCTGGACAGGTGTCCAATCACATGCAGGGACACAGAGACAAACGAAAGTGGTTCAGAACATCAAAGTTCATGCTCAATAATCCAGGTAGAAAATCCAACAAACTCAGGTCCTCTGGATGGTTTCTTTTTTGTTGTTGTTGTTGAAACATTTCATCCAAAGGAGTTCATCAGTCCGTGGAGCCACAACAAACTCATCCTTGGATGAAGGACGAAACATTTCGACAAAAACAACAACAAAAAAGAAACCGTCCAGAGGACCTGATTTAACTTTGTTGGATTTATTTTTTTTAAAACCTGGATTAACTTTGATCTATAATAACGGTTTATTGCAAACCTTACAGCAGTGTAAAACTTATAAAACAATGTTAAACCACTCTGAATTAATTTTGAAAATGGATTTTTTGCAAGAAAGCTGCAATCCAGTCTGGTCTTGGCCACACTCAGACTAAATGTATATCCATTGATCCAGTCAGATTTAAACGCTATCGTTAAATAACCCATCTACCTTTCCACAAAAGCCCACTTCAAAAGGTTTGTACAAATGCTTTAACACTAATAGCTTTTATTTTACAGTGCACAAATCAGCAAACACCCTAAATAAATGACCCAAAAAAAGAGCCTCTTCAAAAGCATCATCGTTCAAAAAGGAAATCCGAGCAGCACCTGCAGGCGATAATCCACCCTGCTACTGATAATTCACTCCTGTTCTGTCTCATTTGTTTGAATCAGCCTTCACAACACTGTACACTGGGCATGCCTAAATCCAAACCAATGATGAAGACAAACGGCTGTGATGAAAGTAAAAGTCAGTCACTTGTAAAGTGCTTTTTAAAAAGGCTGCAGGAACATTTCAGCAGCATCATGTTCTTAATGACTTGACAAAACGGAAAGGAAAAGGAAAACAGCCACAGGGATGGAAATCAGCTTCCTGCCAGATGGTCTGCTGTAATTATGTTCCTGCCCCGCACTCTTCTCAGGTGCTTTGTTGGTTTTTCAACACAATGAGGCTCCCCCCGTGCAGAAACAACAGTCAAAGAAAGTGGATCAATTAGCACGGAGGGAGGCTGTTTAGTTTCTCTCCTTCTTCTCAACTAATTACAAGTGGCCCGTCAATTAGACAAATAAATGGTTCCTCTGTTCCTGCGCGCAGTTTCAGTGACGTCCTGCGGCTGCGGTCGCCATGGAAACTTAATGAGAAGATTTTTGACACAGGTCCTCGAAGGAGAACAAGAGGGAGAGACGGGAGAGGTTTCTGGTTTGTCAGCGCCGAGCGCACTCGTCCTGTGAGTGACCCGACGGGGTGAGATTTAAGTTAAAACGAGTTCATGTTCTGCTGTCATGCAAAGTATCATCCTTTTGTAAGCGCCGCATGACCTGTTAGACACGACAGAAGTGAAAGACTAAAATACTAGCCTGATTTCATAAGCAAATCAGGTCTGAACCCACATTCACAGCGTCGCCGTCCCTGCTGTCCACAGCTACCAGGGAGATTCTCTGGTCTGGATATCTAGGCCAAACCAGCCTTTTTGCTGTTAACCTTTTAGAGGGACACCTGATGCTGTATACTAGCACCTGCTTGCTGGGAATAGCTTCCACTAACGGTGAATTCAGAGAATGATATATGAGAAGAGGCCCAAACCTATGTACATGAGCTAATACTGTACACAATGACTGTTGAATACACTGATGTGTGACACAGAGGCAGCATCTGGTCTGCGAGGCAACACAGAGCCCATACTTTGTCAACAGCTGCTCATAAAACAATTTCACCTCAGGTTTTTATGTACAGTAATTTGATTTTTATGCCTTTTTAAGAGTCTTTGCAGGATTCTCAAAAAATTTGCACAGTTTCATTAAAAGGGTTATCACACTCTTAATTTTTGGTGGCAAAGTTACAAACAAATAATACTTATACTTGATTTCGATAACTCTCGAAATCCCTCCGTTTAGAGAAGTAGCACCTAATTCTTACTGGATTAACAAGCTGGCAGCTACCAGTGAAGCCAAGCACCAAGTGGACGACCTCCCATCTCGAAACAATCACAGTGTGCAAAGAACGCTTTGTAGAAATCAACATCTACTTCCATTTGTCATTACATTATTATTGTATTCCAATATCCCTCCTGGACGTGTCCTTGGCTGCATCAAAAGTGCTACAGCTAGCTGCTGCTGCTGCGGTTTGCACTTAAAATGATGCAAATAACTAATGCGGATATGACAGCGATGCAAATGTTTATAAAATACCATTTGAAAGAACCGCAATATATCCATCCATCCATTATCTTTTTTGCGCTTCTTCCATGTTGGGTAGCGGGGGTTGCCTGTAGGGGTGGGCGAAATGGCTCAAATATAATATCCTGATATTTCAGAGCATTCTGACGATGAAATGTTTTGTGATATATTAAAAAAAAATCATAGTTATTTGTTTGACAAAATTAATTTAACATGTTGCTCTGCAGTATTATATAAAACCAAAAAAAAAAAAAAAAAAACCCAACAAGGGTTAATTTTACTGCAATTACTTTATTTAGTAAAGTAGCTACGCTACTTTTGTACCGGCAGTTTAGAGCCAGGGGGTGGGGTGGGGGGGCTGAACATGAGGGAAGAGGCAGCATGAGCGATGCCTTTAGCTTTTCGGCTATATTGCTCGTGGCTAGCTTAGCATTACGCCAGTACCTGTGTGTGTGTGCGCATTTCGGCTCAGCAGTTCGGTGCACTCGGTTCTGTTAACGGGACGGGGCGCCCCGCTTGTATAATGTTAGAGGAAACACTGATGAATTTACATAATGAAATTAGCATATATACTGTGTATTTACAGTATATATAATTTATTTTCCTGGGCAAGCTTTTTTTTTTACTAGTATGATCGTGAACGATATGATATGGCTCCGCCCTAGTCACCAGTGCCCATGTCCAACAATCACTGTGCGAGAGGCGAGGCACACCCTAGACAGTCTCCAGTCCATTACAGGGACACATAAAGACAAATGAGACAACCATTCACTCTCATTATAGGGACAATTTAGGGACAGTCAGCCTAACATGCATGTTTTTAGTCTGTGGAAGGAAACCGGAGCACCCAAAGAAAACCCATGCATGCACAGAGAGAACATGCAAACTTTATCCAGAAAGACCCCCCGGACCGGGATTTGAACCAGAAGCCCTGTGAGGAAGATGTTTTTGCCATTCAACTGGTTGATGGTGTTTCAACATACAGTACCGGTCTTTGCAAGATCTAAGATTATTTTGCAACTCACTCCAGAGGGATTTTTTTGTTAGTTTGTTTTCTGTGGTTCTTTGATGTCATCATAAACCTTCAGATCTTAAATACAATGTGTAAATCAGATAACAACAGAGTTGTAGTTCCTTTTTTTTAATCTTCTCTCTGGTCTGTCTTGAATTTTGTCACTGTCCTGCCTCACAGCATTATTTGGCATGAGTCTCTTCCCTCATACAGGAAGCTGAATGAATCAACTTTACAACCTCAATATACAAAACAGAGGCCAAGTGGAAACATTGGAGCAGCTGACTTTGCATCTGTTAAATGACGATAACTTCTTACATGTATCATTTACTGGAATTTTTGACATTCACCAACTGTTCTCTTGGGTAACTTGACTCTAAATACTTATTTTTTATTTGTAACAAAATCTTTAAACGTGAAAAAACTTTGTTTCCATAGTTGCCCTAAAAGCTAATTTAGTGTCAATTGTGTTAAATGTTAGTACCGTATTTTTTGCCATATAAGTCACACCTTTTTGCATAAAATTTCAAGTCCTGCGACTTATACACTGAAGTGACAACTATGTTATTTCCCCCCATATTTTTAATCCAATTTTTTGGCAGATATCAGACGATTTCATTCATTCTGACATGAAAAATATTAAACATTACCATTTTCAGCCACTAGAGGGCCCTCGAGCATTAAGGCAAGCCAAGTGTCTCATTTATTTATTTATTTCATTTCCAATAAAAACACAAATACAATTTCAAAAAATAAAAAACATATAAAATGAAAGGAAGCAGCAGAAGAAAATTTCTTATCATAATAAGTATAAGTGGCTATTAATGAGACACTTGGCTTGCCATAGAGGCAACCTTCGTTTCGCTCCGGAACTCCTGGAGCAAACGTCAAATCAGCTGCATTTCGCCGCGCCGCCCTGGCGAAATGCAGCTGATTTGACCATTATAGTGCATTTATTAAGGACACTTATTTATCGAGACACACCTTTGCTATAATGTCAAGCAAACAAATAATTGTTTTTAAGTGTAAATATTGTTAAATTATTGTTAAAGTCCTCCCATGCACACTCCTCCAGCCTCCATTTGGCAGCCAGTTGATTTATGGCACAACGCCAGCCCACGTTTCCAGGTGGTCAGCGGTGACACACAACAAACATGACGCATCAGTGGTGGGTGATGCATAATAGATGCGACTTATATGGCGAAGCGACTTATTTATGGTATTTCCACTTTATTAGACATATTTGGACTGATGCGACTTATGCGGCGGTGCGACGTGTATGCTGTAAAGTACGGTAAATGAAGCACATAGAATGCAGAGTGGTCATAGTTATGGATTTGAATTGATCTACAGTATTTAGATATAGAAGTAAAAGAAAGGATTTGACACATGCAGCTACATATTGTAGGTCATGACAAGTGCTTTCAGTGTAGTTTATTAAAATATTCAAAATGATAAAGTCATATTTCTTATGTTTGTTTTTTTATTGGAAAGAAGGGTTGGAAACCTGTTTTTAAAGCTATATATAGGCTGAACATGCAATAAAAAGACAGTGACATAGGTGACTGACTTGTCTGCATTTTTAAAATGCAAACATTTTGTTTTTTGTATAACATTTTACAAGAAACTATGTGAATTTGAATATAGTATTCTCTGCTTTTTGTTCAGTTTGTTTCACTTAGCTAATTATTTTTTGGCAATTTTTCAAATTTCTGTCTGATTCTGTACAACACACCTAATTGTGTCTTAAAATTCCTAATGTAATCATTTTAGTGTTAGTCCCTTTTGCATATTCTGTTAGTTTGTCATGATTTCTGTTCCTCACTTGCAAGTTTTTTTTTTTTTTTCAGTTTTATAACGTAACATAAAATGGGGAAGTGGTGAAACGGAGGTTAGACAATGTGGATATGTAATCGGAAGATGGCTGGTTCCACTCCCCAGAGCAGTAACATGAAACAATGGGTTGGAAAGGTGAAGCCCACACCTGCCTCCACCCTTATTTGCCCAACTTTGGCACTTGAGCAAGGCACTGAAAACCCCCACCATCTGCTCCCTCGGGTGCCCTAGACAGCAGCTCTCTGCTCCAAACAGAGGGCTGTGGTTGCTCGGTGGTCTGTGGTTGCGTCAGGAAGGGCATTCAGCGTAAAAACAATAGCCAAGTCTTCGGGCGAATTAGTTCGCTGTGGCAACCCCTGCCAAAGGGAGCAGCCGAAAGAAGAAAAATCATAACAAAATAACTTTAACTATAAAAACCAGTGTTTCCCAACCCTGGTGCTTGGGGCCTTGCATGTTTTAGATGTTTCACTTCTTCAGCCTGTTTGGTTTAAAATGGTGGGTTACAACCAGGCTTCAGTAGAACTTGATGACAACATCCAACAATGTTCAGTCATTAACATTTTTTTTCCACTTTGGGAGAAGCAGTTTGGCTTGGTGTTTCCTCAGACTGATGAAGCCTTCAGGATGGAGGGAGAAACGTCTCAGCACAAAAATAAAGAAAACCCCCAGATGACCCGACTGAACATTGATGGATTATTGAGTATGGACTGTTTGTGTAAAGTCACAACTTTAAATCAGGTATGTTGAAGCAAAGTATTATCTATAACATGAACAGTTGTGTGCACCAAGAAACAGGAAAACCCAGAGCTAGGATTACAGCAAAGCTGCTTTGTCTTAAAAGAAAGAAAATATTATTATTATTGTTGTTGTTTTTTTTAGGAAAATCTTGGATGAACCTCTTTTCTGTCAAGTCATTAAACCTAAAACGAGAGGTTACATGTGAGCTCAGTGTTTGCTGCCTGCTGCTGAGAAAGCTCTTCTTCTCACGTCTCGTGCTGTTGTTCCCTGCCTGTTGCTTTTGAGCTACATGCCATATTTGGAGCTAAACCTGCACTCTCCAGCCACAGGTAAACACAGTTATGGTGAAAACATTTTGCATATTTGATTCCACCGACATGAACGAGTTAAGACCTCACTTCGTACTGTTCACATCACACCAACTGCTGCAACTAACGTAACGAGTAAATGCCCCACGAGAAGAATAGCACTGAATGGGTTTTATTCAGGTATGAAACCAGCAGATTAAGATGTGATAATTCTGTGTCTCCTTGGTTCATGCACCCAACTACACTGTTATATTCTGCCTCACAAATGGATTGAAGAGCATTTCTCTTTGATCAAGTCCCATTAGCAATTCTCTCCTTCCCACACTCCACCAGCAAGCAATGACATAGCACTGTATGTGCGACGCATGTGTTTATTCGGCTCACACAGAGTCCGAAACTGACAAACAGCAACTAGCACTGAAACTAAAGTCACAGTTCCACCTGATCGCTCAGATAGACAGAACATGGTGTTATATTTCCTTTGATCACTGTGTAGTGTGGAGGAAGCTGGAAGATAAGATGCTATCTGTGAGATGAACAGCTGTAAATAATGTCCTTCCCGTTTCAAACCCTAACAAGATATCAACTGTACATGGTCTGTCCTGCTTTATGACAAAGTCTGTTAGAGTGAAAATGTTATAAATGCTTATGCATCACTTATTGAAAAACAAAGCAATCATTTATTTTGCGGCATATATGACTCACTTGTTTAGGTTTTGCTGGCACAGGAAACAATGATGCCAGTGATGGTCTGAATTAGTATTGATGGTAAACAAACATTAGCTGTGAGAAAGTAAATTGTTGGAGGTCAACAGGCCTGTCGCAATAAACAATAAATCAAATAATCGCATGATGAATGAAAATTATCGACCTCATTTTAATTTATCGGCTTTATCGTTTCTTCATGTCTCTCTCTTTCTACCAAAGACACTGGATGACAAAAGGCTCAACTCCAGTGCTCTTCACTGACCCCTTCCTTTCTCTTTAAAATCTGTTTTAACTGTCCAAAATGACGTTTTTGGATTGTTAAAAGAAGCTAAGCTATGAGCTAAGCTAACAGGCCGACCTCGTGAAAAAAACCTCGAAGCTCCAAACTTCATGGCTGAAACCCGTGCCTTTGTGTAAAAAGTTGTTTTTCTCTGCAAAAAGAAGCTGAAAACTTGTTTACTGATTTTTTTTATTGAAAGCTTTCTGTGAAAAATGCTATGGTAAAGAGCTCAAACCACACTGAGCGTCCAACATTTTGAGAACCAAAGAGAGACAGCCGTGTCATGTCAAGGGGCCTCCCTCCCATTTTTCTTAAAATGACACACTGCTCGCTCCCTCACTAGCCATCCTTCAGTTCAAACAGTCTTATACTGCCAAAAAAAGGTACTACACTTAAAATAAATTAAATATTTCTTCTTAAATTTGACAATAATTACAAATTATTGTCAAATTTCAAACAATATTATCATTTATCGCAATTATTTCTGAGACAATTAATTGCCTGCAAAATTGGTTATCGTGACAGGCCTAGAAGTCACAATGTTCATTCAACCTTTATTTAGGCAGGTTAATCCCACTGAACCTCGAGGACTCATTTACAAGAGAGACCTGGTTTCGCAGCAGCCCGATTTTTAACCAGTACAGGCAAAAGAGAGCACATTACACCAGTCTTGGCCTCCCTGCACTGGCTAC
>JARVLU010000179.1:22081312-22092638 GCA_031762415.1 Simpsonichthys santanae | reverse complement strand
GTCTGTGTGAAGTTAATGATGACCAGTTAACCAGTGAATACAGGGTGCAGTGGTGGGTACGATAATCACAGCCAGTTATGAATCTTAGTACGCCAAGATGGACAGCATCCAACATCTGCAGGGTGTTGTAGGAGCGTTCATGTAGATAATGTCACCATAATCAATGGAGGGAAGGAAAGTCACATATACAGTCACATATATGGACTTGCGACCTGTTCAGGGTGTACCCTGCCTTTTGTTCAGTGACTGCTGTACATGGGTACCAGTGACCCCCACGACCTGAAAAGAAAAAAGCAGATAAAAGATGATGGCTAAAAGGATAGATCACATAAAACCATTCGAAGGTTTAACCAAAACAGATTTAACTCTGGCCTCATAAGATGGTTTTTGATTTAAACTTTTGACATAAAAAGCCATGGACAACACATTTCTTCAGGAAACGTTAGACCTTTAAATAAAACTTATCCTGTCAAAAAGAATGTTCAGAATTCATTTGAGCTGCTTTAACGTCTGTGCGGAGGTGTAAACTGTGACTGTGGTTGTTCTAGTCAACAGCAGCTGGCGTGCACTGTTTGTCCTTTCAGCTTGTCCCACCCATGTGCATTTAACGAACAGACAAAAGGCAAAACTCAGTCTGATAATAAATTGGACACGAGCAGCTATTTCAAAACCCAAATTCCATTGTGTTCAGCGGTAAGCTCATTACATAGACTAAATATTCTTCTATAAACATACAACACAAATGATTATGTTCCAGGTAGAAAGTGAAGCTTCAGTTTATCTGATCCCATTTTAAGGGCACTCTAAAAGAGAACTGTCTCTTATCAAGGCAGCTGGATCAGCATGAGTGCTTTGTTTCACCTCTTCTCCAAGTATCCTCAGATTCAACCTGGTGATTTGAACATATTCTCCCTAACAGGGACAGGAAAGAACAAAAAGACCTAAAAACATAAAATATGGTAAACTAAGCTAGGAAAAAAACAGCCAGGTAAGTGCACTATTTCTCGAATTTGAAAATAAAAAAAAAAAAGTGTTTAATTTAATGATTAGTGATTGACTCAACCAAACACAAACATTAAATGTGGTGTACTGGTAGTTGTAACAATTATAAAAAAAGAGAAATGCATCTCCGTCTTACTGTTCATGTTGTCCAATCAGATATGTGTGTTTGTAAGCTAATTCAGTAGACTTGAAGATAATTGGTGGGAGAAAATGAAAAACAAACCAAATAGAATTTTCTGCTAAAATGCTGTGCAAATGCTAAGTACAGAATGACTTGGCTGACATTTGCTATGTTGAAACTGACTTGATAAAACTAAAAGAAGCAGATAGTTAAATGCTATAATTAGCAAAAACTTGGTTGAAGTAGCAAGTCTCGCTAAAAGCTAAAGTAGTAAAAAGCTTCCTAAAACCAACAAAAAGCTAGTTAAAAGTAGCAAAATGCTACTGTAGCTAAAAGCTAAAGTAGCAAAAGCTTCCTAAAACCAACAAAGAGCTAGTTAAAAGTAGCAAAAGCTAGCTAAAAGCTAAAGTGTCAAAGATTTCAAAAACCAACAAAAATCTAGTTAAAAGTAGCAAAATGCTAGCTAAAAACTAAAGTAGCAAAAGCTTCCTAAAACCATCAAAAAGCTAGTTAAATGTAGCAAAAATGATAGTAGTGAAAGCTTCCTAAAACCAACAAAAAGCTAGTTAAAAGTAGCAAAAAGCTAGCTATAAGCTAAAGTAGCAAAGATTTCTAAAACCATCAAAAAGCTAGTTAAACATAGCAAAATGCTAGCTAAAAACTAAAGTAGCAAAAGCTTCCTAAAACCATCAAAAAGCTAGTTAAATGTAGCAAAATGATAGTAGTGAAAGCTTCCTAAACCCAACAAAAAGCTAGTTAAAAGTAGCAAAAAGCTAGCTAAAAGCTAAAGTAGCAAAGATTTCTAAAACCATCAAAAAGCTAGTTAAACGTAGTAAAAGTCTAGCTAAAAGCTAAAGAAGCAAAAAGCTTCATAAAACCAACAAAAAGCTAGTTAAAGTAGCAAAAAGTGAGCTAAAAGCTAAAGTAGCAAAAAGCTTCCTAAAACCAACAAAAAGCTAGTTAAATGTAGCAAAAGGCTTGCAAAAAGCTAAAGCAGAAAATAGCTTCCTAAAACTATGAAAAAGCTAGTTAAAACTAGGAAAAGGCTAGCTCTAAAATAGCAAAAGGTGTTCTAAAAGCCAACAAAAAGCTAGTTAAAAGTAGCAAAAAATAAATAAATCAAAAGCTTATAAAGCAAAAGGCTAGCTAAAAGCTAAGAGAACAAAAGCTAAAAGTAGCAAAACAAAACAAACAATCAAACAAACAAACAAAAAAAGAGCAAATACGCTAAGAAAATTTCAAAGGGAACATCCATCCATCATGTTTTTAAAAAACCCTGAAGAGGTCTCAATGTATTTCAGTATAATATTTATGCAAGTTGTTAAACATTTTGAAAAGTTTAAAAGTTACACTAACCACAAGTCACAGTGCTGACTTACTGAACGACCTTAACATTTTAATATTTGAAGAGCTAAAATAGCGCAAAAAGTACAGAATTAGTTTGGTTGTAAAGTAATTATAAAAAGAAACATACAGAAAAATTAAAAACAAAAACAATAGTGGGAATGCTGGATCAACACAGTTAAAGGGAGAGGTGAAAGATATTCCAAAAAAGCATAAATTTCTTTTGAAGTAAAACTTACTGTATGTAGCCAATGCAGGCCATCAGTGACCTAAGGGTTAATCCTTAAACTCTACCTTCTACAAGACCACCAAATGAAACTAGATCAATTATTTTTAGAGCAGCCATATGATTTGGGCCACAGGTCCCATGAGAGATGGAAGGCCTAGAAAAACTACACATGGTGCTTCAAAGAAAAAAAAAAAAAAGACCCTCCTGAAAACACCAATTTAAAGCAAATGCTGCTCTGAAAGTCAATCTTGTCCACAATAAAGGTCAGTTCATTTAAAGTGTTTATTTTTGCCTGTCTGAAAGATGATACCCTGGACTCAGTGGCATTAGTGTTATAATTCATTAGGTAGACCCACTACTGTATAATGAGCTAGCACTGATAACACATCCAATTTTTACTGAGTTCTCTTCCCTCTGGGAGCTGAGGGCTTAATAACGCTGCTGCTTGTTGCTTGGTTTCACTGAATCATGAGCACACGGTCACTGGCCATCGGCCTCTCTTTTCTCACATCCTTCCCTTCAGTTTCTGGAAACAAAGAATGCCATTTCATCTTGCCACTTATATCACAAGTGTTGTTTGTTGAGTATATTCTGTCTGTCTGTAATATACTGTATTTATTTGACCAGCCACTTGCTAAGGACAGCATGAACATTTTATTTTTGGTGTTTTTTTAATTTCCCACATTTATATTTGCCAATTCACAATTCTCATGAAGAGGAATTATGCAGACTGTGAGCATTGTTTGCATGAACAGCAAACAGATTATTTACTTTTAAATCCACTTGAAGTTTTAATGACAACAAAGTAAAAGTACAGTAACAAAAAGCCACCGCGAAACAAATTTTCTTTGCAAACCCATTAATTAACTTAAAGGTTTAGCATTCCTTGTAGGAATCCATATTGTCTGACACCTTTTATGCTGGACAGAATGTTAAACTAAGGCCAACTTTGGATGAGAGAGGTTAAAGTTATAACTTTGTAAATGATATGTGAGATCTGTTAGCTCTCAGAATGTGTTGAGGAGTACTCTCAGCTACAACTACACCAAATTTGAGCTTGAATGGAATAAAATTGGAATGAAAGTCAGCTGTAGTAAGACAGAGTATGTGAATGAGAGGGAGGCAGGTGGAACAGTGAGGCTACAAGGAGCAGAGGTCACAAAGATACAGGACTTCAAGTACTTGGGGTCATCTGTCAAGGAAAATGGGGAATGTGGTAAAGAAGTGAAAGAGTCCAGGCAGAGTGGATGGAGAAATGTTTCAGGAGTGATTTGTGAATAAAGGAGGGCAGCAAAGGTCAAAAGAAAAGTTTCCAAGACATTTATGAAACCAGCTACTGTACGTTGTACGGTGGCATTGACAAAAAGACAGGAGAAAGAACTGGAAGTGGTGAAAATGAAAATGCTGAGGTTCTAGGAGTGACAAGAATGGATAAGATCAGGAATGAGATCATCAGAGGTACAGCACAAGGTGGAATGAAATTGTGTACACAGGGTCCCAGTTACACCCAACATAGCAAAAATATAAATTGTAGAAAGAAACAGTAAATAAGAATCTAAATATAAACCAAGATATACACTAAACGAACGCCAAATGGTACGCTAAATAATCTTAGATAAACGCTAAACACTAATAGTGCAAAACAATGCACCAAACAGCAACAGCACAAACATGAGTCTTTGTGGGTGGATGGGTATGAATGAATGAATACTGCAGCATGAAATAATTGGCAGCACGAGATCAGCAGCATGGATAATCAGCAGCAAATATCAACAATCAAAGTTGCATTACAGTGATTTTTTTTTTTTTTTTCATCGTGATAATCCTGGTTAGAGATTCATGAGTCTAACAGGTTCAGGTAAGCTGTTCCTCAGTCTAGTGCTTCTGCACTTGATGCTCCTCAACCTAATGCCTGAGGAGAGTGGGGCAAAATGTATGTGCTGGGTGAGTGGGGTCCTTCATGATGCAAGTGGTCCTCTTCCTGCATCTGGAGGTGTAGATGTCTGTGATGGTGGGTGAGTTTGACTCAGTCTGCAGCCTTCACCTCTCTCTGCAAAGCTTTTGTTTCAACTTTTGTCTTGTGGTAAACCCTGAAAAGGGAAAAGCCACAAAAAAAAGTGATTTAGTGATTTACTAAAGAGCAGGGTCCCGACATAATTTTTTTCTTTAAAACTTTTGCACATTAGCTTTATTCCCTCATAAATAAAGTATACTTGTTTTTCGTATTTCATAGTTGCTTAGTTAAAATTTATGGGAAAAAAATCACGTTTTTATATAATAATAATTTCTTACCTGTGGATTAGAAAACTTAGTTCTCATCACTATCGTTATTTAAAGCGATTTACAGTACTGTACTGACAAAAGCTTATGTAAACTTTTTAACTCATTTCCGCGTGACGTGTATTAAAAAACCATACGTCAGAACCAATTCTCTTACGCTATTGGTCAAATTATTTGTACACTAAAATCTGATTGGTTACGTTTTCAGTGTCAGCGGTAACCTGTTTGGTAACGTGTATTTAGCAATGAGACAAAAAGAGAAGCCTTGTATGAGTACATTTTAAAACAGTACTTCCACCTTACGACATGTAACAGAATTCGCGTACAGAGATGTTGTCACTTAATTATTTTCGGCTGCTATTAACCTTAATGCATGATACGTTTTGATTCGGTGACAAGCTAAACATGCTAGTGTTAGCTATAGCTGCTAGCTTGCTTTCGAATTAAGAAGTCTCCTTTAAATGTCATAGCTGACGGTGCCCGCTGTAAATCTGCTTAAATGGGGTTTGTTAGAGCTTTGGCATCAACAAGGTTCCTCTGTTTGTTCAACGGAAAAGCAGCAAGTTTGACCAAAACATTAGTTCATGCTGGATGCTGCAACTTCAGGAGAAATGTCTGCAGTTCACCTTCAAGACTGCAGAGCTGCATGTCAGCCTGGGTCATCGACCAGTATGGTGCTAATGGAGTTTTGAGGTTCACAGAAGATATCACCATACCAGCTATTAATTCTGCCAATGAAGTGTTGATAAAAGTCAGTGCTGCGGGTTTAAACCCACTGGATGTGTCTATGAGAGGTAAAACATGACAGTACCACCAGTGTTATACAAAGGAATAAAGAAGGATATCATTTAATTTGAACTAATTTCTTTTGCACGTTTCTTCCAAATAGGAGGCTATGGGGCAGTACTGCTGAATTTGAGAAGGGATCCCTTATCTGTGATGAATACCAATAGTGAGTTTCCACTCATTCTGGGTCGGGATCTGTCAGGTGTAGTAGTGGATTGTGGATCTGGGGTAACTCACTATGCTCCTGGAGATGAGGTAAATGCTTTGTTACACACTCATTGCTTTAAGAAACGAACACAGGCACATTGCAATGCCTTCACAGTACAGTGAACCTTTTATTGGAACTGCATGGGTAATATATTTACATGCTACAGACATTGTAAAATATATTAAAAGTTAATAATGCCAGGTTTTGTCTAAAACTGTCAAATATTCAGATTCATGATTAAAGTTACAACTTTACTGTGTAGTTTACCAAGGGTGCTTGGCATTACCCCGATTTCTAATACAGTAATTATTTTGTTCCAAAAACATAAATACACATATACAACTCTAAATCTAAATATCTGTTGCAGATATTAAATATGTTTATTAAAGAAAACAAGACCGGAACCTCTAGCAAAGAAATATTTTTTTTTATTTATGTATTTATTTTTGCTAGTTTAAATAAGAACTATTACAAACGTCATATAGTGCTGTGCAGAAGTCTTGAGTCATTCCTAATTTCATTGTTTTTAAAGCAGTCTTGAGTAATGGTTTTCCAGACTTTCAGATTTTTTTTCTTTGACAATTAAAAAAAATATTTTTAGTTCAAGTCATCTAACTTTACCTATGAATTCTTAAACTTTAAAACCAGGTAGGTGTCTAAACACAAGAGATACACCAGTGTTGTGACTGCATTAAAGCGACAAATTGAAAAAAATAAAAACTCTAGTTTTAGTAGTACTGTTACAATTAGCCTGTTGCAAATGCAATTTGTTCCAGTTTTTTTAGTGGAAAGAAACTATAAAAACTGCAAATGTAATAAAGGTCAACAGGCATAATATGGTATTTTAGTACCAACAAGGTGATTCTCAAAAAAATCTGTTAAGAGAAAAATTGACATAAAGTCAACAATCAATGAAGGATGATTTATTTTTCAGATTTTGTATTGGTAACACTTTAAATAAGGTACATAAAATTTGATTAACTACTAGGGAATTCCTCAAGCACGAATCAGGAACAAATCAGGAGCTAATATGTAGTTAACCAGTACTTACTGGGGAACACACAGCCAAGCCTTATTAGGGGACTACTGGTTAGTTACCTGGGAAATGAAGAGGAACTAATCAAGAACTAACAGGTAGTTAACAAGGAAACCAAAGGGGAACGAATCAGGAGCTAATGGTTACCGTAATAAAATCAGTAATCAATAGGAAACAGGTTTTTGACAATTACGAGCTGTGACCTCACTGATGCAGAGTTTATTCAGAATCCAAATGGAGAATTTCTCCTCTGTTTCTGTGGTAACAAACCAGTAGTCCCCTAATAAGGCTTGGCTCTGTGTTCCCCAGTAAATACTGGTTAACTACCCATTAGCTCCTGATTTGTTCCTTAGGTGTTCCCTAGTAGTTAAGGAAATTGTGTGTACCTTATTGTAAAGTGTTACCTTTGTGTCAGGTCAGGTCAAGCAAAATTTAAAGGAGTGAAGTCTGTTTTTCCTATTCCTTAATATACCCCTGCTAGATATAGTTTATCTGCTTTACAACATAAATTTAAGAGCTTTTTCTTTTATCCTACACTTCTCCATTTTTTATTTTTATTTTTTGAAGAAACACTGCAGTTATTGTCCCAAGTTTTTTATTTTGAGTTCAGTTCTTGTTGGGTACAAAAACAGTAAGAATGAGTAAAAAAATCAATTTATGTTCAAAGAGTCATTAAGAAACCTCAGTAAAACCTGGAGAATAATAAAAATAAAAAAATCATTTTAAAATATGTCAAGGAAGCTGGGCACCATAGAAGCAGAATATAAAGAAATGAAGGGTGGCTTGAGACTTATTTAAAGTAAAGAAAATGAATGAAAAATGAAATTCAAATGTTACTGCCCAGGTATCGTAGAACAGAGATTTCTGTGTCAACTAATCAACATGCCTTATTCAGAGCAGTTAGTTTATTTCTTTTTTACCCTTGATATTCATATTGAACCATTAAGACGTTTTATTCCGATGTTGTGCAGGTTTATAGTTATGGTCTGCATCCTCAGTGTTCATGCTTAATGCGTACAACTTCAGGGTTTATTCATTCACTGATTTTCTTGGAGAAATGATTCTTGTTGCTCGGTCATTACATGAATCTGATTTATAATCATTATAGACGCCCACTGTGCTGTCTCCTACACATTCAGGCTATTGTTTTTTTGTGGACATCATTTAACATATTCTTAAAGTGACTGCAATCACTGTAATAAATTATCACAAATATTTCCAAATGCATTCTTGTAACATTGTTGAAGCAGCTAATTTATGATGAACAACAGGAACTGTCAAGACTAAGACATTTGATTATCCAGACTTGGAGTCTGCGAGTGGGTGGTTAATTTGAGCTGTGTTCACCTTGTTAAATGTCATATTGCTGTTCTAGGTGTGGGCTGCGATTCCTCCCTGGAAACAAGGCAGTCTGGCAGAATATGTGACTCTGACAGAATATGAGGTGAGCTGTGGAATAGAATGAGTGCAATGTGTGTATGTTTGGATCTGTGCCTGGGACTTAAAGTAATTTTACACTATCACTCAGTGTTTCAGATTAAGAGAAAAACCAAACATAAAATAAATGAATTTAGAACTCTTATTTAAAGTGAATAAAATAACCGAACCCTGTGATACAGTTCTGCAGTGTAAGAAATCATAAGGATTAAGTTTGATTCGTTGCAATAGTTGCTCTGGCTGCACTTACAGGGACACTTAAAGCAACTTGTTTTTTTTCTTTTTGTCTACTTAATTTTATTAGCAGCTCAATCATTTGTCTGCTGGGATTGCCCGTCTGACTGTTTTTTTTTTTTTTTTTGCAGGTTTCCCATAAGCCGAAATCCCTGAGTCACATAGAAGCAGCGTCCATCCCCTACGTAGCCAACACTGCTCTGTCAGCACTCGTCAGTGCAGGTGGTCTTTGCAGGGAAAACTCTTCAGATAAAAGGCAAGCGTCAACCTGAGTTTGAGTAGTTTCATAATGAACCTTTAAGCTCATAGCAGCTGTTTTTTTTTTTTTTTTTTATACACAACATAAACAGAGTGATTCAGAGTATTTTTAGAAAAACTGCTTTAAACTATATCACCTGTACTTTTGAAGGTTTGAATCAGTTTCTGCTCTTCATCTCAGTAGTTAACGAGTCATAGTTTGTATAATACTGCAGTCATATACCTTTATTTGTGTCACATTTTATAATCTATTATGAGCATCCCTCACTTTTTGTTTTGAGTTAATATTTTCCAGTCCTGCCGAATCATATTTACATAACTCTTGAGGTTTCTATTTGTTTTTATAGCTTTGTAGTAAATGAATCACCAAGAAACTGAACAATCGTTTAACTTTTGTGCTTTTCCCCTCCAGAGTTTTGATCATCGGAGCATCTGGAGGTGTTGGAACATTCTCTATTCAAGTAAGGCAAAGTATTTTCCTTCAGCTGTGGGAACATTTGATATGTCATGAAAGAAAGGCTACTTGTTGCAATCATAATCTTTTTGTTTTGCTTTGTTTTGTTTTTCCATGCATTGTCAGCTATTAAAGGCTTGGGGTGCACATGTTACCGTCACCTGCTCTCAGAATGCTGAAGGCCTCGTTAGAGGGCTGGGGGCTGACGAGGTAGTGGACTACACAGCAGGAGATGTGGCTGAACATCTGGATATGATGGAGAAGTAACTTTCATTTTTATGCTTTAAGATATTACCAGATTTTAAAAGTATAGTAACACACACACTCACGAGCATCAGTTGGACATTTACAGTAGTCTCCCAGCTGCACAGAGTGGAAACGCAGCAGGACAGGAGTGAAACACCGAAACTTTTAACAAACTTAAACTCGGATTTTACAAGAACGGTTCAAGATATCAAAACGCTGAATCATTTGATGATAGCTGAATGTCTTAAGGATTGTTTTAAAGTCGAATGGACTTCTTAGGTGGAAGAGCTGAATATTTCAAAGAGTTTAACCTATATCGATACCAAAAGTCGTAGCAGGAGTGTCCTAAACGAGCTGAACGTTTTGATACCTTAATTGCTGAAATAGCTTAAAATCTGCAGGATGAGTTAGATGCTGAAAAATGTACGGAAGACACGAACAGGATACCTGGACCAGAAATTTGCTATAGTTCTTGGATTTTTAACCTTTCTTCAAAAGTACATTTTCCTTAAATTATTCATCTTGTGCTTTCACCACCAGGTTTGATTTTATTTTAGACAATGTAGGAGGCGATACAGAGCAGTGGGCATCAGGCCTGCTGAAGCCATGGTCAGGGGCAAAGCACGTCACATTGGTATCCCCGTTACTTCTCAACACGGACTCCATGGGCCTGCTAGACGGGACGTTTCACGCCTTGTTCAGTCTTCATAACAGAGCCTTTCAGGTAAGAGTGCTTAAAGCAAACATTCATCTCAAAACAAAGTGCACTACTAAGCCTTATATTTCTCATGAATCCCTCAGCTTGGGTGTGTACTGCTTTAATTCGTAGAAAATGCCCACTAAAAT
Source organism: Simpsonichthys santanae (assembly GCA_031762415.1). Lineage (NCBI taxonomy): Eukaryota > Metazoa > Chordata > Actinopteri > Cyprinodontiformes > Rivulidae > Simpsonichthys > Simpsonichthys santanae. Next base: position 22,082,157 of record JARVLU010000179.1, on the reverse strand, counting down.
GAGGATAAAGTGCACTCCTGTTCAGACACTTCAAAGTTTCTGCTTCATTTTACCTCCTTCAGTTGCTCATAGTTGAAGTTCAGGTTTAAACAGGAAGGAAACGTGTGTAATTATCTGACCTGTTTTCACAACATGTTTTCCTCTTTGCTGAGGTTAAACTTTATTGCTATAAATGTATGCTAAACGATGTAATAAATCTAACCATGCGCATGTGAGGAAGGAATTTAAGAGTATCTAACTGTGGCCCTCAAGCTGCACTGTTCACTGCGTACACCATGATTGTTGAGGATGAACAGAGAAGGACTGGGTGAGGTTGCTCTGGCCAGTGGAGGAAGTCAGTCATCTGTCAATGAGACGATGCGTGTGAGTGTGGGCATTAGCTGAAATACAGTGTGTGTGTGTGCAGTTGTGTTTGCTGCTGAGCTGGCAGGACTCGGTGTTCAGATTGCAGTCGACTGACTCCCTCCGGCAAAAACCAGTGTTGCTGCGTTTCTTGCCAAGCCTCCAGCCCTTTTGTTTACGAGGGCAGCCAGCTGGTCAGTTTGGTGTGGCTCTGCTGCAGCAGTGCCCACCCTGCACTCATCCCAGCTCATCTCAGAGGGATCATAGCACACCTGAGCCCTCTAGTGTTGAGCATAAGCACTCCTTTCTGTTTCAGCACAGACAATTTTACTAAAGTCAACAAGTGTCAAAATGATGCAGCAATCTGAGACAATTATGTACAAACCGGATTCGAAAAAAGTTGGGACACTAAACAAATTGTGAATAAAAAACTGAATGCAATGATGTGGAGATGGCAAATGTCAATATTTTATTCGTAATAGAACATAGATGACAGATCAAAA
>JARVLU010000179.1:22034750-22052581 GCA_031762415.1 Simpsonichthys santanae | reverse complement strand
CCCACAAACCAGGTCCCGCCAGCTTCAGTTCCCAACAACAAGAGGAGACGAGGACCGCTGGTTTATAAAATATACAGCAGCAAAACATTCAACTGACGGCCCGGGGGCCAAATCAGGCCCACAGGTGAGCTCAGTTCAGCCCATCATTGGGTGTCCGGCCCCTGAGCTCTTGGCTTTCAGTAACTGTGCCCCCCTGAGCAGTGTACTTGATATACAGCCTTTGATATCGCAACATCAGTCACAACTTGGGAGGAGAGCAGCACCCGTCACATCTCTTGAAGTCCAGGTAGCAGAGGAACTTGTTCTCTCAGCAATCTGTGCGGCTACCTGATCAACTTCATTCTTTGAGCCCGCATTCATCGTCTCCATGGTAGCCATCAATGCTCCATCATCATTTATCTCAAACAACAAAGATTGAGAACACTTGGGTTCTTAAATGAGCTTCTGCTTCACCGACTGGAAAAGTAAGACAGAGACATCTCTATGGAGACAGATTTAAGCTCAAAACAAAGCCCACAGGTCTGGGTGTGTAACTGCAGATGAAAATAGTCCATTTTATTCAAGAAAGGGATGAATATTGGCAACAATAAGCAGTCGTATTACTGCTCGGTGTGGGGTTGGCCCAAACTGAACCAGGAGCAGCTCTGTTGCCCAGGTTTGTTTCCCAGCACAGCGCTCTTTAAGTGTCCTCGCTTGGCCAGCTGGCTGCTTTCCCAGCAGTCCATATAATTCCTTTTACACTCAGGAATGGCTCCAGACCTCCACACGCTGTTGAAGGTTTTGATCTCCAAGAACAACTCCGGGACGTGTCGGCGCACGTGGAGACAAAAGCGCGCGCTCATCTTAAAGTGAAAGTCGCTGCGACTGTGAGAGCCACCATTTTTGAACCATGTGCAATACAAAATCAACATCAATATGAATGTTTATACAGATGTGCTTGCATAAACCACTATAACCTGTAACATGCGACTGGAGCAGAGTTTGTCCAAATGGCATCAGCAGAAGAATAAATGTGAAGTAAGCTGTCCCGACCTTCTGTTTTCCATTACTGCTCATGAAAGAGAAGCACAAAGGGATTCATTTAATAAATGTCACTTACACACCGCCGAGGACATCAATAGACTGCGTCTTCAAGCCGTAGCCTGTGCTGTCCATGTTGATAACAGGCACAGTGAGGTCGATGTTCACGCCCAGCTTGCCAAAATCTTTGTCGCTGAACATTTTCAAGTGCGGAGACAAGAAATCCTGCAGAAATAAATCGATGAGCAAGTCAGGATATGAATAAGAAGACAAATGGGACAGTTTAACGAATCAAAACACACTAGAGAAATTGCATTTACTGCAAAAATTCAGTGTGAATGCTTAATGCAGAAGACCTTGATAAAAAACAGCTAAAATAAGCTAAAAAAAAAAAAAAGGTATGCTGAAATGGAAGAATAAGCCTGACTTTGCAGAATAAAGTAGAAAGGGCTTAAATTCCTGAATTACTGGTAGGTGTAAACGAACAGAATGAGCAGAAAAGAAATGAGCTAAAAAAAGGCTGAAATGAGCTGAAATAGCTGAAAAGTAGTTGAAAAGGCAGAAAGAAGCTTAAACTACCAGAAGGAAGTGAAAAGAGGTGAAATTTGCAACAAAAAAAGTGGAATTACCTGAAAATGCTCAAAACAGCATCAAAAAAGCTAAATAGTGGCTGAAAGGAGCAGGAAAAAATCTGAAAGGAGCACAACAAGCTGAAATTAGCAGAATGAAGTTAAATAGGATGAAAGAAGCAGAAATGAGCACAAAATAGTGGAAATTATCTAAAAAAAAACTGAAATGAGCAAAAACAGCTGAAAAGTAGCTAAAAAGTCAGAAAGAAGCTTAAATTATCAGAAAGAAGTGGAGAGAGCACATTTTTGCTTAATTAAACTGAAAAAGTTATGAATGCAAAAAACATGGAATTAGCTGAAAAAGCTAAAATTATCATAAAAACAGCTAAATAGTAGCTGAAATAGCAGAAACAGCTGCAACTTGCAGAAAAGCACTGAAAGGAGCAGAACAAGCTGAAATTAGCAGAATGAAGTTAGAAGAAGCACAAAGATGTGGTGGAAAGCAGAAAGCATCGGAAAGGAGCACAAAACAGCCAAAAAACAGCTTATCCTGACTTTCTGCTAACATTCTCTTCTTTTAGAAGAGGACAAACGTCCACACTTGGCTTTTTTATATTATTATTTATTTTTTTTGTTTGTTTTTATAGCAACAACAGCTTTGGGATTTAAGGATTGGGACATTTAGTCTATTTGTTTAGGAAATACTTGATGTTCAAAGACCGCCAGGGGACAATTTAGTGACTTCTTTTATATCTGTGGATCATTTTTGTGAATTTCTTTGGCTTTTCTGTTACTAAACATTTGATCCCCTTTACTTTTTTCCAGCATGCATGTGGTCATTATCCAACAAGCACACTGAGAAAATGTGATAAGGTAGATTCAGCATATATTATAATGACAAGGTTGCAGACTTTCTGGTTTGACTTGTGCATTGAGAGGAAAAGCACTAAGTTAATATTGTGAAGTTTTTATCTTAGGTTTCAGGAATCAATTATCATTTTTTGCTTCTGGGGGTCTTTTTTTATCCCCCAGTCCACTCTTACATAAAAAATAGAAAAATCTCTCCAACTTTTAATAGATAGGGAGCTTTCCAACTCCACACAAATATGCACATCCTTTCTCTATTTTATTGAGACAAATTCTGGCTTTCATGCTTGTGTCAAGCTCAACTTTTGATCTAAACAATTCTTAATGTTTTATCATAAATTAAGTTTATCATGTGAAAGATTTCACACCATTGTTTTATTCTGTATGTTTTTGTTTGCGGTCTATGTCTGCATAGTTTTGTCTTTTTTTAGCCACTTATATTTATATTAAGACGAGTGCTATGACTTGAGACATTTACACTTTTTAGATAATTTACATTAAGTTACAAATTATTTCCCAATAAGAAAATTTTTGGACATCCTTAGATTCTTCAAAAACAGTTTTTTTTAATGAAATTTGCATCTTTTGCTCCGTTTACATCTTCTCATGTTGCGTTTAATTATTAGCTATCGTTCAACTATTTTAGTTGATATTTTTGCTACTTTTAGCTAGCTTTTGGCTATTTTTAAATTTGAGCTAAAGCTTTGCTGCTTTTAGCTACCATGTTGCTACATGTTGTTTTTAGGTAGCCGTTTGTTATTTTTAACATTTTTCTCTGTTCTTCAATTTTTAGCTATTAGCTGGCGTTTTGCTTTATGACTTTTAGCTAGCCCTTTGCCACTTTTGACCTCTAGATAACCTTTTAAACTAACATTTTGCTGCTTTTAGCTAGTGTTTTGCTATTTTCAGCTTCGAGCTACTGTTTAGTCTGTTTTAGCTAGCCCTTTGCTATTTGTGTTTACTATCTATTGTTTTTCTTACTTTTAGCTTCTAACTAGCATTGTGATACGTCACCTTTTAATTTGCTTATTGCTACATTCAGCTTTTAGCTAGCCTTTTGATTCTTGTAGCTACTGGCTAGCATTTAGCTGCTGTTTTAGTTAGTGTTCTGATTCTGTTAGCTTAAATAAACCCCACAGTTTCAGCTTCTTCAACAAATTTCAGCAAAGTCATTCAGCGCTCAGCATTCACTCAGTTTCTCTGGCTTTAAACAACTTTTAGCTGAACCGAGTGTTCATTTAGGGACTCACAGAAAGTATCGGTCGCAGGGACAGAAGCTCGGAACCTTCCCAGTCGCTGCAGTCCAGGTACTCCCCTTCCTCCAGGATGTGCTGCTGACCCTCAAACCCAGGCTGGCTGTAGCCCACCCAGCTGGAAGAGGAAAATAACTGCTCTTCAGTGCTGCATTGATTTGGAGTGGATTGCATAAACTCAAATAAATTGTTGCAGCACATTTAATGTGATCTTGAGTAATATTCGCTCCGAGCATAAACTATCACTTATTTTTATATTGCGCAAGGAAAGAATAGAAAGGTGAGATGAACACTTACAATCCTCCAATTATCTTCAAAGATCCAACAGACTTCAGCTCATTTGTGTGGAAGTTGGCTCCGTCTGTGGCCAAGCCTCCATCCGCCTGGCTAAAGCTGAAAACATCGCTGTCGATTTCCAAAAAGGAGCCCTCAAAGCCGGGTTTCTCATAAACCACAGCCTGTAACGAGGGAAAACACAAGACCTCTTAACTGACATTCAATCTAAGACAGATATGTGCACAAATAATAAATACTAATAGTGTTTTTGTTGCTAATACTACAGTGTAAACACACAAGCTCAAACATCTCTGCAGACATTAACTTAAAAATTAGTCGCTTTCATCAATTAAAAAAAAAGATAAGAAAAAAAAAAAAGGCTATTTAAAGAATATCCAGAGTTTTTAAAAGTCTGCGTCTTTGCAGCTATTTTTAAATTTCCACCCCATCATGTTGAATTTGCTGTAAGGCAGAAATAGTTTTGTCTTAAAGCAAAATAAACTCAACTACTAGAGAAAAAAAGAAAACATCACAATAGAAGGCTTTTATATAAAACATGTTTCTAACACTAGAGTTGCTTAATAACTACAGTCTATAATTTATATATACTGTATATATATAGTTAAAATTGTTACTTTTTACAAAACAGAGCATTTATCAGCACTGAGGTAACTTTTCATACCTTGACTTCATTGGGATTTTCCACTTTGAATCCACCCTGGAACAGAAATATTAATCTTATTCATCAATTCCATTTAAAAGATGTAAACTCAGAGATATTGCATTTCTTGCTAAAATGCAGTGTGAATGCTTATTACAGAAGAACTTGCTGAAAAGCTGCTGAAATTAGCTAGAAACATGCTGAAATGTAGCTGAAATGAAAGAACAAACCTACATTTACAGAAGAAAACAGAAAATAACTAACATTTGCTGAATTAGGTTTAAATAAGCAGAAATGAGCAAAAAAGCTGAAATTAGCATCAAAAACATCTTAAAAGTAGCTGAAATGCAGAAAGATGCTTAACCTACCAGAAGATAGTGGAAAGAGCTGAAATGAGCTAAAAAATGTAAAATTAACTGAAAAAGCTAAAATTAGCACAAAACAGCAAAATAGTAACTGAAATAGCAGAAAAAACTGAAACTAAAAGAAAAAAGCTGAAAGGAGAAATAAGTTATTCAACTGAAAGTAGCAGGAATTACCAAGAAAACCTGAATTTATCTAAAAATAGCTGAAATTAGCTTAATGTTTTCTAAAAATCTAGCTGAAAAGCTAGAACAAGCTTAAATTGGCATTAAAAAAAAAAAAAACAGAAAAAATGTTTGCCTAGTTAGGCTGAAAGAAGCATACATGAGCACAAAAAAATAGAAATCATCAAAAAAAAAAAAAAAAATTAAATAAAAACAAAGGTGAAACTTGCAACAACAAAAAAAAAAGACCAGCTGAAAAATAGCTAAAAAGCACAAAGAAGCTGAAATTACAAGAAGGAAGTGGAGAGAGCACATTTTTTGATGAATTAGGCAGAAAAAAGTTTAAAAGATTGCAAAAAAAAAAAAAAAAAAAAAAAAAAACAAAAAAAAAAAAAAAAGGAATTGGCTGAAAAACCTTAAATTAGCACAAAATTAAAAAACAAATAAAACAGCTATAGCTGAAATAGAAGAAAAAGCTGAAACTTACAGAAATAAGCTGAAATGAGCCTAGCAAGCTGAAATTAGCAGAAAGATGTTAGAAGAACAAAAATGTTTTAGTTAGCAGAAAGAATCTGAAAGAAGCACAAAACAGCTAAAATTAGCTGAAAATAGCTGAAAAAACAGTTATAATTTGCACAAGGAAGAAGTTGAACCAGAACAAAATGTGAAAGGAGCAGTAAAAGGTTGTAAACAGATCTAAAGCTTTGAAGGATGTAAAATGAGCTCAATTCATTTTCTATGAGGAAAAAATGGCAGAAAAGGCTAAATATTTCAAAAAGCTTAAGTTGCACCAATACCAAACATCACAGCAGAATTATCCTGAAAAAGCTGAACGATTCGATGCGTGATTTGTTGAAATAGCTCCAAAACTGCGGGATGGGAAACGCGCCGAAAAATGTACAGGAAAAAAAATGGATCACAATACTGTAGTGTGAATGCTTCATAAACATTCACACAATCACAGGAGTAGAAAAGAAAACATTAACACACATGCATGAGAATGTGTCATTCAGGGTGTATCAGCCAAGTGACATGAAGGTGTTAACACAAAAACTGAGTGGAAAAAGGAGCAGCAATCTAAAAGGGATTAGCTGAAGCTGCTAATTAACCTCACAAAGGCAGCGCTCCTTTGCTTTTGTCTAACACAGTGTTACTGAAATTGCACAGCATCTTTTTTTTTTTTTAAATTAGATCCAAACACAACAGCAGATGATGCAAACATCACTTATTTTTCTGTGGTTAAAAACTGCTGGAACAATAGATCTATCAGCATAATGATCAATAAATCAGAGTACTGTATTCTGTTTATCCTTGAGGATCCACTAATGCGTGTAACAGATATTACAGCATTCCACAAAGTCTATCTCATGGGGCTGATTTGTGCCTCATTATTGCCACTTTCTTTTCTACTAATGGTTGCAAACTAGAAATCAACCTCAGCGTGATGCATATAATCATGTCAAATAATAAAATGCATCTAAAGTCTTGTTGGAGAAGCAAAAGACAAAACCGAAGAGGCTTTTTAAAGTATTCATGGTACATTTAAAGTCGGGGATATTTTGTGCCATGCAGTTAACAGAATAAATACAAGCAGTTACAAACAATGGTAATGTGATTGGCTATGGTGAAATACAAACACGTGACGCAGCTTTCACAATACTTAATAATGGCGACTCTTTATTTCCATACTGTTTTGACTCACCTCTAGAATAGAAGATTGAAAAAAAAATAAGAGAATCATCAACAACAGTACGTTAAATTATTTTGAAACTTACACCAACATGTAGCTCCTTAAAACCCTATGACCAATATGGCTAACATTAACCGTATCTGGCCTCTGCTATGATCAATACACACCATTTTTAATGGTCTGAGAGATCCCACAAAGGGTGAGTCAAAGCCCCAAGCCTCAGGAACTGGATATTCGCCTGGTTCCAGAACAGCTACCATGCCTTCAAACCCTGGGTCACTGTACAGCAGCCACCTGAGGGAAGCAGAGGCAGACATGGTTTACGTTCATTTATCTTTAGGTCAAAAGGTCACTTTAAATTATGACGAATTTACATGCCCTGCAGTGGATTAGAAGTAATATTGAGTTTGCTGCTTTTATAAATCAATGGATGGTCCAGATTCCCCTGCACGCAGTGTGTATCGTAAGTCAAGCAATGCTTTTATTTGAGTTTATTGTTATTCTCCCTCAGATATGAGTCATGAAGCTATGGAGCAGAGAGAAACATTTGTTTGTTTTAGGCTAAATAACTCGGGAATGGCATGCTTCTGATCAAAGCTTCTTTTTTTTTCTTCCACATTTCTTTTTTTATTCTTGGTTGGCAGCTTTTGTTGGAATCAAACCCCCTTCATGTCTGCATTTAGAGACACCAGACACTGCTTCATGCCATTTGCCACATCTGCGGCAGAATAAACCTTTTCTCAGATAACAAAAAAAGAAGGTTAAATTGTGTCATGTGGACCAGTTTCTTCAAGTAGGAAAGGTTTCATTTCCCATTTGAACGACTTTGTCAGTCTGCGACCTGCCAATCAAATCAGTCCCATAGGTAGACTTTGCTGTGTTTCAAGCCAACTGCGGGGTCTCAGAAGTCTTTCAACATCTCCAAACAGGGCCCATCCGTCCAAAACAATCAATCATGGTGTATAATAATCAAATGTTTTAGGTCAGACGGCCAACTAGCTACTCACAGAAACTGCCCGAGGACAACCAAGGCCAAAATGGTTCAGAGAAAAGGTTTGTAGGCTCAATCATCCAGGAAGCTGACAACAAAAAAAAGGCGACCATTTTGGCCTCACATCGTTTTGCATCATTATAAATATCTGGGAACTGTTCTCGATGACAAACTGACCTTTGACCCCCATGTGAACTCACTTTGTAGAAAGGCCCACCAGAGGATGTCTGTGGTTTTACTGTTGATTCTACTTTCATGAGAATGTTTTATTCCTGTTTTATTGAGACTCATGTAACTTGTACCTTCATCGGTTGGTTTGGACTGTTAACATGCAGAACAGGAACAAACTCTCGGGGATTGTCAGGACGTGCAGCAGAACTGCTGATATGGCCCTGCCTACAGAACCTACACCAGGCGAGGTCAGTGAACAAGGCCAGGCTGATTCTGGCAGATCCTGATCATCAGGTTGCTTCCATGTGGACGCAGGTATCTGCTGCCCAGATGTAGAATGAGTGAAAAACTCATTCATCCCAAGTTTCTCAATGAACGTTGATGACTTAGGTATTGTTATTTTAACATCTTAATGTGTGGTATAGATGTTTTTATATCTACTGACTGTGAAACTAATTGCCCCTCGGGTATAATAAAGGCTGTGCTGTGAGTAGCAAGTTGTCCATGCGGCCTAAAACATTTGATTGTTGTACACGACAGTTGATTGTTTTGGACGGGTGGGCCCTGTTTGCACGTGTTAAAAGTCTACTTCCACAGGAGGTTGGCTTGAAACACATTAGTGAAGGCTATGGGACAGATCTGGGTGGCAGGCTGCAGACTGATGAAGTCTTCCAGAAGGGAGACGAAACCTTTCTCACTTAAAGAAACTGGTCCAGATGACACGATTTAATAACTTTTTTTGTTGTTGTTGTTGTTATCTACCTGGATGATTGAGCTTACAAACCTTTTTATCTCTCAGATAGTTATTAAGGTGATATGATGAGGTAATGGCAACTTCATTCTCTAAAAGATATACAATAAGGAGCCAGTGCATAGTTCTGCTCATATAGACCAGGAGAAACCCCCGTCTGGTGCACAGCTGTCTCCACAAGAATCTGCACCACAGCAGCACAGCTGAGGCAGCTTCATTCTGATGAACAGGAACGAGCCGGCACCTGACGCCGACCACTATGGATTATTAATTATTTCAAGAGCCACTAAAACTGTTTTCAACAAGAGGAGTTTCTACTGAACGTGCCAAGACAAAACCACGAAAAGTACTGTGGGCACACGGAGGTTTAACGTCTGGGGCAGGGCGAGAAATTTTATGAACGCTTCTCATGTGGAAAAAAAAAAAAAACAAAAAAAAACATTCTGTCTGTTTTTCACACACCGCCTAGTCTCCACCTTTCCCCTTTTTTGACATGCAACAGCAGGACAGGCATTCCTCCGCTCGCAAATGAGAGACCAGACCACAGATAAACACAAAGGAACAAAGCAACGATTATTATCTCTCTCTTGTCGCTGCAAAAAGGATTTCCATTCTTCACCGAACCTCTTGAAAAACATATATCATAAACTAAAAAAAAGAACTCATCAAGAACAACTGGGAGTGTGTGATTCGCTTGTCAGCCTTTTGTCTATCAGCACCTAAAGGCGTCATTATTTTATGACGAGGTGCAGTTATCTCGACTCTAATTGCTCGTGTTGTACATTTCCCTGAACTGAATCAACTAATTATCGCAGGGTTTGAAAGTGCTCAACCAAACATGTTATAATTCTGTGTTTATGTGACAGGACATTTTAAAATGATCGGTCAGGTCTTTTGAATCAGGGTGCTGTGGAAAGACCAGGACCAATAAAGGTGTGTCTTGCCTGAGAATTCATAGCCAACAACTGAAAATTTGCATATTCCTGTTGCAGCCCCGTGAGATGCAACCTTTATTATCTTACCCCTTGGACTGAGCTCAGTTTGGAGAATCAGAGTTCACTTCCAACTGAACTGACAAGCTAACGGCTAGTCCAAGAGCAAGGTGGAGTCCTGCCACCCCACAACAACTTTACATATTCAAACATTTTTATCAACATTTATCAGTACATTGCCATCAGTTTGCCCAAATATTATTATACTGGCTGCAATGGGAGTGCTACAGCCGGCTGCTGCTGCTATTTTCTTTAGCAAATAACCACAAACTTTAATGTAAATCAGTGTGATAGTTGGACTAGATGTGAGTTCATCAGTCTAGTCAGATTTTTTAACAATATTTTTCTTTCGGCTACTCCCTTCTTCAGGGGTCACCACAGTGAACTAACGCTCATGAAGACTTGGTGATTGTTTTTACGCCGGACGCCCTTCCTGACACAACCGCAAACCACCGAGCTACCACAGCCCTCTGTGTGGAGCAGAGAGCTGCCATCTAGGGCGCCCGGGGGAGCAGATGGTGGAGGTTAAGGGCCTTGCTCAAGGGTGCAACTGAGGGTGGAGACAAGTGTGGGTGTTTCAACTTTCCCAACCACATTTTGATGTCCGTACGGGGAGTTGAACCGGCAACTAGGCCTGTCACGATAACAAAGTTTTCTGGGTGATTAATTGTTGCAGAAATTATTGCGATAAATGATAATATTGTTTGAAATTTGACAATAATTAGTCATTATTGTCAAATTGAAGAAGAAATGTTGGTTAATTTGTTTTGAGTGTAGCACTTTTTTTATAAGACTGTTTGAACTGAAAGATGGATAGTGAGGGAGCGAGCAGCGTTGCTCTTCGAGAAAAATGAAAGAGAGGCCCCTTGACGTGACATGGGCTGTTGCTCCTTTATTTTCAGTTCTCAAAATGGCGGATGCTCGGTGCAGTTTGCACGCTTTAGCGTAGCATTTTTCACACAAAGCTGTTAATACAAAATGAGTGAACAAGTTCTCAGCTTCTTTTTGCAGAGAAAAACAACCTTTTAGGCAAAGGCACAGGTTTCAGCCATGAATTCTGGAGCTTCGACAAAACAGAGTTTTTTTTCCACCAAGGTCGGCCTGTTAACTTAACTCGTAGCTTAGCTTCTCTGCTTAGCTGCTTTTAACGATCCAAAAACAGGACTTTGGACGGTTAAAATAGATTTTAACGAGAAAGAGAGGGGTCCAGTGTCTTCAGCAGAAAGAGAGAGACACAAAGAAACGATAAAGCCGATAAATGAAAATAAGCTTGATAATTTTCATTTATCGTGCGATTAATTGATTTATTGTTTATCGCGAAAGGCCTACCGGTGACCTTCCAAACACAGGCCCACCTTCTCTAACCTCTGCACCACCGCTCCACTTTAGTCAGAATTAATTAAGGAGCTTAATTAATTCAACTCCTTTCCTCCAAACATGTTTTTTTCCAAGAGCTATCTGCAGCATTTAAGATATTGACTGTTCATAAAGATTTCTGCAGAACTCCACAATAAACCAAATGAACCACCACTTTAGATTTCCAAAGTTTGAAGCATGCGTGCTCCCAGAGCAAAACAAACCCCTTTTTAAATAAGTATTTCCAGTTTATAACATCACGTTCTCTGATTGGTAATTTATGCTCATGTTTTTACAGTCGGTGCTCACAAATATGTGAACCTTGCACACGTTTGCAGGCTGTGCCTTTGTTCTCAGACTAGAGTGGGTTGCTCCAAGAGATGAGTGTCACTTTTCACTTTCAGACCACTTGGAGCTTCAACTAAATTGATCCAAAAAAGCAACTCAAGATAACAATAAATCAATTTGACGTTAACTATGCAGTGGTGAAAAAAAAAAAAAACACTCCTGTGTTTTAGATATCAAATAGAAATTCTCTAAAAGCGTTCATACTTACACCCCAGAGTGCACTCTGATGGAAGCGGTATTGAGTGGAATGCCGAATGAGCCCGTCTCTATCGTGTCATCGTGGTAAGGTGTCACTCTGCCGCAGCCTTCTGGTTCAGTAAAAAGATCTATGTGGGGGATGCTGTAATCCTGCAGAACAGAGAGAAAAACAGCAGTAATTAGCAGAGGCCAACGCTAATCCTTCAACGATTCCTCCCAGAGAAAACAAGTGATTAGATGAGTCACAGACTTTTCTACTCCCGAGTCCCGACTGAATTCCACAAAGCAATTTAAGATCTGATGCTAGGTGAAGGTGAAGTCAAAGGCAAGCGGAGGGGAAGTTAGCACATGGGCGCGCTCACCCTGACAGCGAGTCGAACAGAGCCGATGATCATCGGCGGAACGGCGTGCGGCTCGGTTTCCGGTCCCAGATCTGCCCACACGTTTTCCAGCTCAGTGCCTCCTTCTTCCAAGGCGATGATGCGGCCCTGAAAGTCAGGCTTCTCGTAGAGCAGCCAGCTGTGACACAAACACACCTCCGGTCAGGTACGAGAGGCAAACAGGTGACGTCGCAGAACGGAAAAGAGGAAGCAGATGTGCAAAAAAAACATGTCTTTGTAAACAATATGATTAATCAGGACCACTAAAAGCCCTACCGTAATTTAATGTTGAATATTTTATTAGTGTAAAACATAAATCTCATTACAGTTACTCATTATTTAGTCTGCCATTAAAAGATTTAACCAAGCCTTGCTTGAAAAATAGACTTTTAATTTTGTGCTTGTTCGAGATGAGAAAATGTTGATTTTACCTTGGAGTGGCTGCAAAAGGTCAAATCTTTGTTTTTTTATTATTATTATTGTCTTTATAGCTTCCTCTCTATTGTTCTATTTCTGACCTTATTTAACTAAAAGCAGCTTAACAATGTCATAGCTTTAGTTGGTCTTTATTTTTTCAGCAGTTATTTAGCTCCATTTAAAAAAATAAACGTAAGTTGCTTTTTTTTAGCTTGTGTTATGAGAGCATTATTGTACTTCAGAGATCTACAATAGCTTGAATGTTAAATACTGCAGAAAAATAAAATCACATTACTCTATGCTTGCAGTATGTATTTGTATGAAAGCACATAAAATGCACAAAAGTGCATATACAAGTAAATAGGTATGCACTAAGGATGAGAAAAGGATCTCTTTGGTCTAGTAAGTGCATCCCAGTTTCATATGTTCAGCGATGATTGTCAGGCTGAGGAGTAAACATGTGTCTTGCATTACAAAGCATGAGGACAGTAACGATTGGCAAATGTTGAAGCTACTTTGAGCAACGTTTACCTACGGAAGGCTGAAATGAAAGATGAAGGAAACGGCTTTACTCAACCAGATACCAGCCTTGAAACACACCGTACATTTACTTATAAATACTTTTAACTTAAAAAGCCAACTTTTTATAATTACTTGTCTGCTAACAGTTAACAGGCAATGATAGTGGACTTTAATGATCCTCAGACATTTATGAAGACTGCAGATTTAAATTTAGGGGTGCACCGATGGTTTCTGGCCGATCACCGATCCCTAAAAGGCCTGACCTGCCGTCGATACTGATTTTGTTTCATAAGCGGCACTGTCAGGTGTTATAAGCTCACACCTTCAATTTTCCAGTCTTATTTTATTGAAAAACGTACCCTTGAGCAATATTCTATAAACGGCACAAATGTCTTTTTAACTGGCCATGAGGTAGTGCTCTGAAATATAAATGAAGTTTGTTAAAACTACAAAAACATCTGTAAAATCAGTTTCTTGTGCAAGTATTGGCCAATCGCCGATCTCACAGTTAAGGAAATCGGGGGCGATTTATCGGTGCACCCCTAAATAACTTTAAGGCAGGGGTGCCCAAACTTTTTCCCTAAGAGGGCCAAATTTAAAATTGATCAGAAGGCTGCGGACCAAACGAATGAAATGCAAATGCTTCTTTAAGTAAAGTCCATTTATTTATTACAGTTATTTATCCTTCCATTCTGTAAAAAGAACATCACAGAACAGACTGTGTTGTTGGTGGTGGGGGGTCTGGGGGGTCCTCCCCCAGAGAATTTTGATTAAAGTAGATGCCATTTCCTGCATTCTGGTGTATTTTACAAAAGTTTATTACATGAAACAAAAGATGTAAACTCGGTTATTCTTGAAATCTCTGACTGCAAAGCGTTCATGCAACACCGCTGCAGGTAAGATGTTCACTTCAGGACAAATTGAGGTTGCTGATTGGTCAGTTGCTGACGTGCCTACTGGATTGATTAACAGGTGGTAGGACTTGTGCAAAAAAAAAAAAAAAAAAAATCATAGATATTATTGGCCCGTTTGAGACTGTCATCATTTATTTCATATTTATTCTATATTTTGGTGACTAAAATTTCTTTATTGTTCAGGGGTTCTGAGTTTAAATTTAAAGAGACTCAAATCACCACTGAAACCAGTTCATATTTTAGTTTTAAACCCTTTGTGATTTATAAGTGTGTTCTGTCAAAAAAAAATGTTATTCGGTGGCAGAAACTGCCAAGGGATGATAGAAAGTCTGTCAAAATGAAATATAAATATATAAATTAAAATTATTTTAAATAAAAATAAATCCTCTACTGTGTAATCCGTGTAGTTAAATTATGGTCAGGCCGACTAACAATAGAGTCAATGGGTGTAAACACATTGATTCTTCAAAGGAAATGTTAATATAGTAATGAGGACAGCTTGGCGGGACAACTGAAATGGTTTAGCGGGCCAACTTTGGCCCGCGGGCCCCACTTTGGACACCCCTGTTTAAGGGATAGTCGTAATTTTTTTATAATGATCTTTTGTGGGTGGCACGGTGGCTCAGTTATTAGAGCTGTTACCTTTCAGCGAAAAGGTCACCGGTTCAAATTCCGGCCCGGGACCCTTCTGGGTGGAGTTTGCATGTTCTCTCCGTGCAGCGTGAAGCGGTAAAGATAATGGATGGATGGATGGAGTTACCAATAGTTAGTGCCTTTTAAGTCGTGCATCAGTCATAAATCAGAGCAAATGTCTTCATCCATTTCAGGCTCATTAAAAAAACTTTCTCAAAAACGACATCCCAGTGTGAGAGACATATTTTGATACCGTGCGTTTAGTTTGACGTCGTTTTCTCAACCAAACAGTGTTCCGATGCAAATGTGTGCGCTGAGCATAAACTCGGTGAAATGCACCGAATGCTGATGTTGCAGAGTCTGATACATTCACAGCCTCTCAGCACCATCAGCACGTTCACGGTCTAGTTCAGGGTCCGTACTCGGCGCACGTTTGAGAAGCGACACGAATCTTGCGTGGCTCAGAAAACAGCGTCAAACGAAGCCATGAAAAAGTTCATGTTCAGCCAAGGTGGGGCTCTTCCACACCAGTAAGCCATTTTGGGGATTATCTGTATTTTTATTAGCCTGAAAATACTTCAGCCTTTTTTCCTCCATGCTCCATGACCCATAACAAATGTCACGGCTGATAAGGGACTTGCTATTGATAACCTGTTGACAAATCCCTTCAAAAATGACAAGAATATCCCTTTAAGCGGATTGCACTGATATTTTTGTGCAGGCCAACAAAAGGAGTGCAGAATACTTAAAACACTGGATTCCCTACAGAAAAGCCAAATGGATTAAAATTGTACCAAACAAACAAGGTTATAGAATTAAAAGCCTCTCTTTATTTTCTTCTCCAGGCGGCTAATTACACAACAATCAACCCTGATGGTTAATTGGACCGCGTTGATTCCTAACAATAGTCACATCTGAACTCAAGCTGGAAAATCTTGGCTAAATCTGTCGTCTCGCTTTGGGTCACAGCCCTCAGGCCACAAGGGTATGGTATATTTCTACTCTTGTACACAGAAAAAGCTCCTAAGAGAAATTGTGCACAAAGGGCTCCGTAAGGAAAAGATGGGGCTCTAAATTGTGACATTTCACTAAATTAATCCCACGAGAAGCCCTAACAGGCGCCCTCAGCCTCCCAAGACACTTGACATTAATTAGAGCTATCTTTCACCACACATTTTCATCTGAACCTTTTTTTTTTTTTAATAATACTCACCATCCTCTCACGACCTTCACAGATATGAGAGGCGAGAGCTCCAGAGACGAAGCATCGGCTACATCACTGTAAATCTCATAGGCTTGGCCATCGAACTGAGCTTTTTCAAACAGCACCAACTGCAGAGAGAGATGAAGGGCAGCGTGTGAGGAAAATAAATAAATAAATCAACACATTATGCATACAGAGAAATGAAAGCATCAAATGCTAAATCTGGCATTTAAAGCCAGGATTCAATGGTGTTGATGCTTTGCTATGGCTGCATTCACTACAGACAAATTGTTGATTCATAACCAAAAAAAAAAAAAAAAGGTCCAGGCACACAATCACATACTGTTAATGGAACAACTCATTGCAAACCTAAAACATAAAGAAAATTAAAAAATAAACAGCAAAAAAATGGAACTGCTGTACGTTGACTAACATGCCAAAAGCCCTCCTTTGCAAATCTAAAAAAAAATCAACTTTAAATCTTTATTCTAATATAATGGAGCTCGATTCCATATTGTTAACTCTCAATTAGGCAAGAGACTAAATTTACTGAACACTGGGGGGAATATATTTGTGCAACAACTGCAACATTAGCACTGCCTTCGCAGCACTAAATGTCATGAATGTAATCGCATCCAGCTGAGAATTTAGACTAGTTCACCCCCAAGAACACCAGATGAAAAGCAGAAGTTTTCATGAAACAAAGCGCTGTCTGTTTAGATTCCTCTCTCCGTCTTGTTTCCATTCAGTGTGGGCAAAGTTGTGACTACTGTACCTTTCCGGGGCGCTTGTGAAATCCCTTGACGGTTCTTATCTGGAATGAAAAAGCACACACAGTAAAGATTGTGACAAACGTCACAGAGCGCAGCCATCTTCTGTAAAAGATGACAAAAAAAAAAAAAAGGTGAAACACGCTGAGCAGTTTGTGCACCAGCCCTGTGCCTGCTGATTATCTCAACCTTTCTGTTTACTTGTGGACACAGTGGGTGTTTGGGAAGTACACAGCTCTGATTCACGACTGAGATACTGCACAGGGGCCAACGAGCCGAAAACAGAACAACTTCCTCAAACTCTAAAGCTAATTGCAAGTTTGATGCTCTAAATAGTTTTTAAATACCTGACGCAGCTCCATCAACCAGAAACACCAAACCTATCAACACTATTATTCTTTAAATAGGTATCTTTTAATGAGAAAACCAAAATAAATATGTTTGTGTGTCCGATATTTAATTAACCAATAGTTTCTTCTAAATGAGAAAAAGTGACTTTTAACTACAGATAAGCCTGCAGTTTAGCACTCACACAACAAAATTATGTCAGAATAAATAATTGCACGGGTTCATGTGGTGTACTTGTAACTAAAAGCCAATTATAATGACCGTTCTCACAGTAAATTAAAATAAAAAAAAAAAAAATAAAAAAAAACAAATGAGGTAAAGATGTAACGCTGCAATTAATTTCCCCTTAGAAGCTTGAAATCAGATCTGGGAACAACAAGGTTCAACTTCTCCATGTTAAATGTTACAGGTAGAAAAACCAGTAAGATTATCTCATTGTTTTGCTCCGTAATCAGGCCAACTATTGTTTGTGACAAAAGCCGATAATAAAACATATGCATTTAAAGTCTGTAGAAACGTGTTTCCTAATAGAGACTGTAAAGTACTTTGTGTGTGTGGCTGATTTGTTGGTATTTAAACTGACAGACGTGGAAATAAAATGTTTATTACTGCAGCTGTAGAGGCCAACATTCGTAAATGAAACTGAAACGTGGTGTCACAGCAGTTCAGCGTAGACCCAGAGACCTTACTTGGAGTTTAACTCCTGCCAGTGTTATTAAAAAATACCTTTTTTTTTTTTTTTTTTGCAAGGATTCAAGGTTCTTTGTCGTTCGCACCACATGTGGCGCATGTGGTGGAACGAACTTGTGTGCACAGGGTCCCAGTTACATCCAACAAAAGCATTAAAATGTGTGTAACAAGATCAAATACTGTATATGAACTAAGAAGAATGTTAACTAAAAACACACTAAGCACTAGTAGCATAAAAACAATATGCCGAACAGCAGCACGAACATGAGTCTGTGTGAGCAGA
>JARVLU010000179.1:21969211-21979775 GCA_031762415.1 Simpsonichthys santanae | reverse complement strand
ACCTTTATTTATCCAGGTTAGTCTCGGCTTCAAATATAAAAAACCACCTTACAGAACATACTTGATATTCAGACGCTAGACACTCTCTGAACATATGGATGAACATGTAAAGCCCAGCAAAAAGGCTGGGTGACACTTTAACCATGAAGAGGCCAGCAGCCGAGCCCAGAGAGGCCAATTAGCTTCAAAGCTGAACCAGAGTCTGAGGGCGAGCTGGACGTCTGGGTGGATCTTATTAGTGCCGTGGCTCTCATCTCTGGTTCCCTCGAGAAAGCCTTGTTTTGTGATGTGGATGGAGCCTAGTGGGGAACTTGAAATCTGTTGCTGGTAATGCACCTTTCACCTTCAGTCTCACAGCAGCTGAAAAGCCAGCACCCATTAGCTGTGAGTGGGGCAAAAGAACGTCAGGCACACCTAATGGCGGCGCCCACTCTGCTCTCACAATCAGGACAAGTCACCGCTGACATGTGCCATTTATAGTAATGGTACCAAAGGATGTGGCTCACAGGCCGGATGGAGCCCCTTTTAAAGTTTATTTGGCCCTCACAAAACCGATGAGTCCCAAACAGGTTTGTCTGAGTGTCGAAGAGCTACTTTCATGGCTCGAGCCTCGTGTGAAGGGTGCCACGCTCAACCAGACAGTCTCTGGTTCACTGTGACAGGTGAGAGATGCGTGTTCCATTTGACCCGAGCAAAGGGCGCGAACAGAAGACAGCACCAAAAGGGACCTGAGCTCAGTGGAGGCGGCGAGGCGTCTCTTTCAAACCAAAATCATGAAAAATAGACTCTGATATTTGACCGTTTGACAGGAAACAGACTAAAAAGTTTATTTTTTTCTTCACTTTGCCAACAACAACTATAGTGTTTAATGAAGTTACATTGAGAAATTGAATTTTAGTCAAACTATCAAAGTTGAACATGTTGACCTCATGCAATATTGCCAGATTTACACTCAAGAGTATGTGTTATGAATGACCGTTCTGAATTTGGCTGGCTTCAAAATGTAGTCATTTATAGATGTGCATGCAATGACTATTTCGTGACAGATGTAGTTGACTCCGAATAGGTAATGGTCACATTTTAAAAGAAAAAAATTTGCACAGTATGCTAATATTTGTCTGGGATTAATTTTAGTCACGACCACACCAAATATTAGATTGATTTCTATACAACTGACTGACTTATAGTCACTTTTGTGGGTTTCAATTTCAGTTAGTTGTAGCACCCAGCTTAAATTGGAGTAGCTGACATTTTTATCAGTTGTGGAGGAACATCCATTGATCACTTCCTGCAGGTTTCATTCCAGTTCATCCAGTGGTTCGTGAGATATTTTGCTAACAGACACACATACTCTGACCGACAGGCAAAAACATTTTTTTTTGTAGCCTACGCCACATTTATTTTTTATTCTTTTTTTTTTTTTTATGTCTCACGTAATTTAAGTGGAATGGCTCTGCCATCAGACATGTAGTACAACAGCGCCTCCTGCTGGTGTACAGCGGGACATCGTTTACCTGCAAATCTGAGTTGGCAAAGAAATAACAGAATTTTAATGCATCTGCTGTGGTCCCACTTCGACTTTCTGTTACAAAAGAAAAAAAATAAAAACTGACGCGTGCAGTCCTCTTTTTTTAAACTGCACGAGCCTTTCCTGCTCCGACAGTGAGGACACGTGCTTCTTCACACCTCACACCCAAATGGCTGCACAGCCTGATAAAGAAAGGTTCACGCGGATAAAAAGTTCAAAGTAACAAAAGTTTAATCAACAAAAATGCTGATTAGAAACTTAAACACATTTGCTACAAAAAATAAAATAAAAATAAAGAAATACACTTGTTCCACCTCAATCGTTTACGCGCCAGACGAACTGCAAGTTTTTTACGCACCGTTTTGCGCAGTAATTTATATAAAGGTTCAACTTTCTGTAAAGTTTTCATGTTGTTTTTAATTTTAAGTTTGCATTCAGAGTGAGGTTAAGAGACCATATGTTTGTTCGTTGTTTGCTGAAGTGTCACTTCCCACCTTCGTGGCTCATGGAAACACTTGGGGACGCGTCAAAGTTCAATTTGGCACGAGCTGCCCGGCTCCAATAAATAGGAGGAGGGCTCCTGCCTTCTGCCCTTCTGCCGCGCATTCCTGTCGGGACTTTTACGCGCAGGGCTGATCAGAGGAGACATGGAGAGCAGCAGCGGATCGGTTTCTGCAGGCGACAAGCCTCAGTCCAATTTGTGGAGACCTTGGAACCAAACGGAACGCACCCAGAGGACGGTGAGGTTTGGGTTTGGATCCAACACCATCGTTTTTTTTCTTCTTTCTTTTAAAGTGGAAACTACAGAAATGTATTCTGCTTCAACTTCCAGGCTCCTGCTTTGCACGGGGACCTCTCCAGTGCGCAACCAAAAATCCAGCCAGTCACTCACCCTGTGAAGTAAGAACATTGAAACGTTGGAACCTGCGTCTTATTTCCGCCTCTCACTCGGTTCCTCCTCCTGTTTGAAGGTTGCTCTGGCCCAGATCGAGGTGCTTCGATTATCTGTACCGGGAGGCAGAACTGCTTTTGCGCAACTATCCCATCCAAGCGACCATCTGTCCTTGTGAAGACTCCAGCAGCGATGAAGAACACGGGGAGGAGGAGGAGGAGGAAGGGGGAGGGGGGGACACAAGCAGAATTGTGAATTAAGCTCACAGGATTTGAAAACTAACTTCTCCATATTTATATCCAACCTAATTTATTCCTGTAAATAACTAACATGTATAGGAAACGCTTCCTTTTTGCAACAATGTAAATGCATTTTAAGTTATTCTTTAAAAAACAAAACAAACAAACAAACAAAAAAAAAAAAACATAATCCTGTGTCCTTTTCATTGCAATAAATATAAATTAATGTTTCAGTATGTCTTTGTCTTTCACTGTGTCGTTATAGAGTTTGGAGCTATTACGCATTTATCTGAGAAAAGAACTGCACTTTATTCAGTGCCTGTTGCAAAATAAGGCATTTTAAATTAAAATGGGATAATTTTAATTGAAAAGTTTCATGCTTTCTGACGTAAAACAAACATATAATTTAAATTAGGGCACTGTCCTGATTTTCAAACTGATGTTTAACATTTCATCCCATGAAAAGCACAAGTTGTTAATAGTTCCATTTCTTGTGCCGGAGGTGTTATGATGGTCAGGGGGGAACAAAGATGGCAGCGCTGCATCACCACATCTGGATAAGTTTCTTCTTTGGTACTTTAGCTTTTTATTGGACATTATAGATTCAATAATGATAATTTAAACAAAAAGCCCATTCAAAATATTCTAATTCTGACCATCCATTGGGTGATAATATGGAAAAACATCCACCACAGGTGTCTCCTTATAGTTTGGTGCCAAAATATTGTTGCCCATGTCTGTTTAGTGTGCCTCAGTTAGCAAAATATCTCATGGACAAACTGTAATGAAACTCACAGAAAGTAGTTATTGGATGTGCAGCCACAGCTGATTAAAGAGTTAACAGAAATCAGGGTGGCTGCCTTAGAGAGTCAATGCCGACACATTCAGTTTGAAACCGGTTGAGTTAAAATGTGACGTGGTAGTAGCTGAGAGTCATCCACAACTCATGCAAATTTGCACTATTGCACAAGATTATGCATAATGTTGCTTGTGTTTGGCCAAAAACGGCGTCGAGTGGCATTAAAATAGTTCAATAGAATTCATAAAATGTGAAAATGAAGGAAACAGGTGCAGAAATAACTCTTGTTTATAAAGCTCATGCAGTTTGGAAGACAGCAAAGCTATGAATGAATATACATTTAATTTATGACACATATAAAGTTGATTACCCACTCAAAATCAGATGATTATTACCCTATTTTTTTTTATAACAAATATATCTTAAAGCTGATGATGGATTCAAACTTGAGACACCCTGTCACTGCTGAAAATGTGACAACTTTACTCAGAATTGTCAGATTGAGTCATTTATTTAAAGTGATGCTTCACTTCTCCGGCTGGATGTTGCAAACCTTTACAATTATTTTCAGAGCCTTGCTGGTAAATATACATTTTGCTTGTGTAAATACTTCATGAAGCATTTGCTGACCATAAAAACTACAGTGTAGTTCGTTCGCTCTATGTCGTCCAACAGTTTAGCTCCTGGCGTGTCGGCTTTTGTCGTCTTTGCGCGGGAACTTTTCTTCTGTGTTGTGCAGAGTGCAAAGTTTGCACCTTCTGATGGGAAACGTGGTGTCCACTGGTTGGGGTCACTGGGGGTGGACCATTATTTTTCCCATGGGGCCACATGAGAAACAGAAAATATTATGGAGGGCCGGGCCAAACGACTTAACTCAGTTCTGCATACATTAATAATACTTCTTTATTAAAAGCAGTAAATCACATAGTTTCAAGCTGGTAAGACTGGTGAGAGTACAATGTAATGTTTAAGCAATGAAAAAGTGAGCTTTCTTTACAAAAAATGTAATTTCTTCAATAAATTTCCCAGAACAAAAATGAAAACAATGCATTCAGCATCTACTTTTCTTGTTTTTGCATGAGTGGACATGTTTGAGGGCTAACGTCGTCTTGTGACCTGCAACGATTTAATCATGCACATTGTGTCATTTTTATATATTTGTATATATTTTGAATAAAAAAAAACTTCAAAATAAAAGCAATACATGAGGAAAAATTAGAAAATGTGTTTATTTGGTAATTCCCCTTACACAGACCGGACCGAGTCAAGCACAGGGCCGTGTGCGGCCCGGGAACCGTACAATGCCCAGGTCTGCACCGCCTCTTGAGTTCCAGCATGGAAGTGGAGTTACTGTTTGAGCGCTGAGCTGTGATCAAGTTCTCGTGTCTTTTCTGGACTTTCCCATGTTCGGGCGTCACTTGCTGGTGTGAAGTTTGCTCGGATCTATTATTGAACATAAAACTGATCAAAGCCGTGATGCTGCTCAGGTTCACACACATAAACGACAGAATTACACAGATTGTTGGTTTCAGTACCAAACTGAACTGCATATTCTGAGTCATGATATAAAACGATCACACTCTTATTATTAGCTTTTTAATCTGCTCCTAAACACGTACTTTGGAGAGTGTGAATGTTGGCGTGTCCCCCACTGTGAGCTTGGGCCACATTTAATGGTGTGATCTCGTCACCAACGAGGTGACGAGGTGCGACTCCACCAGACTGAGCCTGAAGCAGCAGCTTCCCACAGTCACACCTGAACACCGGGGACAAAAGCCGTTCAACAGTTAACTTCAGTTCAGGATCTTTA
The DNA here is from genome assembly GCA_031762415.1 of Simpsonichthys santanae. Classification (NCBI taxonomy): domain Eukaryota; kingdom Metazoa; phylum Chordata; class Actinopteri; order Cyprinodontiformes; family Rivulidae; genus Simpsonichthys; species Simpsonichthys santanae. The sequence goes on along the minus strand of JARVLU010000179.1, from coordinate 21,974,507 downwards.
AAAAAAAAAAAAGTTGCTTCAGTGACATTTGACCTTCATGAGTCAGGACAGGCCTGCTGCAGTGTTGAGGAGCAACTTTGAAACAAAACAATAATTTGAAACTTGATTTTTGCTCTTTCAGGTGGTTATGTAATTTCAGAACATCCAGTTTATATGTTTGACATGAAATACTACTTACTACTGCTAATACTGATAATAATATTAATAATAATAATAATAATAATAATAATAATAATACAATTTAATTAACTCCAGGCTTTGCAGGAGCTTGCATTTTTGTTAGTTTGTACAAACATGTTAGCTCTAAATAAAAATATTACTCTTTACACTCTAAATGGGGAAAGAGCTTTTTTGTTGATCTTCATATAAGAACAGCAACAAAAACAACAACAACCAATTCAAGTTAATAAAATAACTAAGAAATCGAAAAGAAATTAGAATATATTTTTATCAACCACTTCTGAAAGTGAAACTCATATTCAGTACATACATTTATTACACATAGAGATAAAAGTTTCAAGCTTTTATTTATTGTAATTTTGATGATTATGGATTACCGATGATGAAAAATCTAACAACACTAAGAGAAAGTTCCATACTGGAAACGATGAAGCTCATGTGGCATATTCTCCAAGTCAAGCCACTCCTGAACCAGAAATAATGTAACAAGTGTCTTCTTTGGACTAAGGTCTTCAGAAAACCCAGTGGACCAGCACCAGCAGATTACATGGACCCAAACCATCACTCTCTGTGGGAACTTCACTCTGGACTTCAAGCATTATGGATTCTGGTCCTCTCTACTCTTCCTCCAGACTCTGGGACCTTGATTTCTAAATTACATGAAAAATGACTTTAATCTGAAAAGAGGACACTGGACCTCTGAGCAACTCTTCAGCAGGTAAGACACTTCTGATGTGTCTGGTTCTGGAGTGGCTCAATTTGAGGAAAGTCTTACTAGGAATTGTTTGTGCATAGCATGAGTTTCCAATATAGAACTTTATCACAATATTCTAATTTTCTGAGGCACTGAGTTTTAGTTTTTCATCATCTGTGAGCCACAATCATCAAAATTACAAAAAATAAAGTCTTGAAATATTCCACTCTCTGTGTAATGAAACGATTGACAAAAAATATTGAACTTTTTTTTTCCTTTTACATCCTAATTGTTTTAAATGTACCTGCATGGTATGTGATCCTTTGATTTCCAATTTGAGTTGACGTTTTAAAGCAACGCAACGTGTTTAACCAATAGGTGGAGCAAAAAGGCTAAAAATAAACGATTTATTGTTTACAGAGCTTGTGGTGTAATGACAGATAGTGACCACCAGGGGGTGGTGATGTACCTGAGCGAGAGTTTTTACACGCAAACCAGAAAACCGCAGAGGTGAAAAGTGTAAAAATAAATAAATAAATAAAAATATATTTAAAAATAAATAAATAAATAAAAATTGAGATAATTCTCTTTTCTTAAAAAAAATCTGTAACTTATAAATAGTGATTAAAATTTATATGTTAAACTTGAAAATTAATTAAAATACTAATTACTGAGCACATTTGTAGTGCAAGAAAAACATTGATTAAAGTTGTGACGTGTGTTTAAATTGCATTGTTTTACATTTAGAGTTATTTTTGAGAAATTAAAGTGAAGTTAAAAAAAACAGCTTTATTGCCATTTATTTATTTTAATTAGTTTAAATCAAACATATCTGCTCACAGCTGATCCTGAATATTTCAAACATTGATAAAAAAAATGAACACATGGCTTAGAGATTTTATTTTTGTCTTTTCAAGACAAATTCTTCTTTTTTAACATGCTCAAAACAACAATCCAATAAGCCATTCTACATTTGTAATACTTTTTTCAATTCATGATAATAAAGATTTCTGTTTAAAGAAATACAGCAATCTATTTCCATTAAAAATATATATTTTTAATTTGCTTACCTTAAGCTTCTGTATGCTCTGAACTTTATAAGTAACCATTTGAATGCTTAAATAAATATTTCTTGATGTATTTAAGCAGGCCATGAAGGACATGACGCTTGAATTTGTGGAGGGATGCAGTTATTTCTCTGCTGAGGGAGATTTATTTTGCCTCTCAGCACATAAACATTCTGTCTCACCCTCTCATCGAAGAGATGTAGCTGTTGTGCTTTTCCACACCATGCTATCTTAGCCTCCACTTAGTTAGTTTGGTCTTCTCTCCCTGAGATGGAGATAATTACAATTTCAGCAACGTTTGTCAGGTGATTACCTCATAATCCCCTATTTCATTTGATAAGTCACGCATTGATTTAACTCAGAGTTGGACCTAATGGAGTATCTTTTCCACAGCCAGAGTGATTTGTATGCTGGGGCAAAAGGGCATCTGTGGACAGGAGGTAGAAAAACAGCCGTTCGCCGTTCCCTCAGCTGCTGACGGTGAAAGACGAGCAAGAAGAAGGCCGGTTTAATCACAGCAACCTAAATGCAAACGGTAAATCACTGCATGTGGATACAGTGATGTGTGGCGGTCGCTCTCACATAAAAGATCCTTATTTCTGTTTATATTCTCCCCTGTTTGCAGGCAGATGGAGGAATGGAGCGATAAAAAAAAAGAATAAGAGATAAGATGAGTGAAGGGAAAGAGGCCTGCTTGGTATTCACCTGTCTCTCTGGATCAATAAAGGTAATTTGGTCTGATTCCTCCCTGTAGGCCTCTTAGCAGACAGGAGGGGAGAGGGGGGTCAGCCACTGCCGAGAAGCGGGGAGCAGGAATAACTTAGAAACACTCTCTGCAAATGATTCATTCGGCGTTTCCTCCGCCTTGACAAGAACAACAACGTGAGTATCAATCTGATGTGCAGGGTGGCGGTGAAACGACGTCGTTGGTGTTTACATGTCACGTTATAGTCGTAAAAAAAAACAAATACGCATGTTGGACCTCAATCGGAAAAAAAGACGGGATGAAAAGGAACGTTTTATTAGGATTACCGGTATATGCTTTCCACATTTAAACTTAAAAAGATAACCCCAGAGAGTTTATGATACCCAGCACGAGAAAGGCTGTATCAGTTATCTGTTACCATGGAAACAAAGAAGTCAAGTTGTGCCAGGTTTGGTTGTTTTTGTCCTACAATGTCTGTTGCTTGGGGTTCATCTGTTGGTCAGGCATGTGGATCTGTCCGTCACCTGGAGGCTGATGACGTCCAGGACTGTCAGGAGAGGAAGAACTGTCCCGAGGGACACGGAACTCACCAAGAGTAAAGGCAACTCTCTCTACTCCTGCTTATTTAGTCTTTTATCATCAAACAACAGCATCTGTACACATGTATACACTGGTCTTTACAGAATGCTGATGTTGGGTTTGAACACACACACACACACACACAGTACAAACAGATGTACATGTGTACTACAAATGTACTCATTTATAGTCCTTTTGTACTTTAACTGCCTTATTTAAAATGTGTTAATGTGAGAAAACTTTCCATTATGTTGCAGGAGGAAGGCTGAAAACGGATGATCCCTTTGAAGAAGATGGAGAAAAGCTTTAAGCTTCCCCCCTGAGTTTGGTTTTGAAATTCTTCCTTCAGCCTGGAAGAAAAAAATAAGTGGAGCTGAATGATTAAAAAAAAAAAAGTTTAAAAAGATAATAATAGAAAGATGCAACCTAAATAATTCTCCGTATTTTTTTTACAACCCTGAAAACAAAACAAACAAATCATGTGAGCACATTGGCTTAGCTTATCAAAATTAGCTTAATCCTAATTGCATTTTTTTTAAATTAGTAAGTTTCATAATGTTATTTCACTTTAATCTACTTTCCATCACGCTTTTTGACTGGTTTGGGTTTAATTTAGTTCTGAGCATGCATTCAATTATAAGGATAATAGGAACGGAACAGTTGTCCTGGAAAAATGAGCAATTATTAATCAATTTATTTATGTTTTTATTTATTTAAAGTCGTTGAAAGTTTTTTTTTTTCACCTGCAATTGTGGCGTCATGTCAAAATCTTTATGACACATTAACCATATGTAAAAAAAAATTCCCAGTCAACCCACGGAAAGTGACACACGAAAAAAATCCTGCTAGAACAAAGTCTTGCAGAAATTGGATTAATAGTCTACCGTTGCGTTCCACATCCGTCTATCACACTTCAATTATCTCTCAACATCATTAATTGCTTCTTGAGGAACCACATATTGATAGTCCATCATGTGCGCGAACTGTTTGAGGCTGACTTAGCTGACAAGTCATTTCCATTCTGGTACCATGACCTAATCACCATATCTTATTATCATTCGCATGAAAAACATTAATTACAAAGGCAGGGTGAACCTGATTTATGCTAATGGAAACGTGAATATGCCACGGATGCATTCATCTAGAGTATAGGACCCTGCGCCGGTGTTAAGTGTGATTAGCATGTGATTACCATAGCATGGCTTAGAGCTACTGGAGGCCCTGATTCTGCTGGGCTGGGGGGTGTGGAGGGAGAATCGCTTTCCTCACAAACAGGGAGAGAGACTGTGACTCTTCACAACATAAGGAAATAACATTAATGATGCCAAATTGACTATTTGATTGGTTTATTCCATACAAATAGATGCCATCATTTGTGAAGCCGTTGTTATACTTTCCATTTTAGATTTGGTTTAACAGATGAAAACGGAGCATTGTTGGAGACTTGGAATGATAAAATGTGCCTGAAATGAGAAAAATTACCGATGAAACAACGTCAGTGTGGAAGTTTCTGTATAAGAACGATGGAAGTGAGTTAAATTTGGTTCATGCCACTCGTTGCTATAAAAAGTAATGTTTTAAATTAAATATAGTGAGTTAAAACTTGACAGATTAGCCAAAAAAATTGTCATAATCTAAACCAAAAACAGGAAAGAAACAATCACTATACTGTAGATTCTTATTTTAAAGCATTACAATTTCCTTTTAAACATGGTTATTCTACAGCAAGCCAGAGAAATTGCATTTCCTGCGAAAATGCAGTTATTGCAGAAGAACTTGCTGAAAAACAACTGAAATTGGCAAAAAAAAAAAAAAAAAAAAAAAAAAAAAAAAAAGCATGTTGAAATGTGGTGGAAATGGAAAAACAAGCCTAAGAAAGCAGAAAGAACATATATTTGTTGACAAAAATTAGGAGAAAAAAAAAAGGTAGGAAATTAGCTAAAATTGTTACCTGAAAAGGCAAAAGGAAGCTTAAACTACCAGATGGAAGTGGAAAGAACTGAAATGAGCTAAAAAAAAAAAAAAAAAAAAAAAAAAAATTGGCATTAGTTTTTAAATCTAAAATTTTAA
>JARVLU010000179.1:21931899-21941901 GCA_031762415.1 Simpsonichthys santanae | reverse complement strand
TGTTTAAAAAGACGTTTTCGATCGCCGTTTTACTTCCGGTTTCGTTTACGGCCGAAAATCCGCATTTACGACCGCCAAGGGGAGCTGTTCCAGTTTACGACCGAATCGGTATCTGACCGGGTCGTTGGAACGGATCTCGGTCGGAATCCGGGGACTACCTGTATAAAGATTTATACTGAACCTTTAATAAAAACAAATGCAGCACAGAGTGATTTATGGTTACAGTCTAACAGTCTGAGCATCCTTTCCAAAATATATGCCATCAAATAAAATAAAAAAAGTATAAAAGTATTTTCAAAAACAGATGCAAAATTGTGTTATTTTACGTATGTTTTTCCTACATTTGTGTTAACTTGGGTCCTTTAAGTGATTTTGAGTTCAAGAAATGTGCTAAATAAATTCTTATTCCTTATACATTTTTTTACATAAAATAAAATTAAGAATGTAGCCCAATGAAAAGTTTTATGTTTTATAGATGTTTGAACACAAATAATTGAGATCTTTGCCAATATTTAGTTTAAGACATCTTCTAAATATCATTTAAGAAGAAAAAAAAAGTTATTTTTTTAAAAGAACTTTGATAATGTGAGATTTGCATCTGTAAGGGAGGCACAGTCAGAAAATATTTTTAGCTGAAGCCCAAAATGCAGGAAAATATTATTAAGACTGTTTTACGTAGCGCAATGTTCTAAATGTTCATTAACGGGGATCGAGTTGAAGTCTGAAAAATACAAAAAGTGTTAGACTTGCTCATAAGAACACAGAAAAAAATCTATCCACTCCAACCAGGATGAGCAGCTGTGGCTCAGTGCTCGAGTGTTTACTGTAAACTCCACCACACGTTTGACTTTTTTTTTTAAAAAGACAAAGAAGTGCTTAACACATGTACATTTACAGAATATGTTAGAAAGGTTATGAAACTGATAATATGATAATAAATACATAAACAAAAGAAAATTAGCTTCATAAATGTGGGCTGTGTACTTTATATATTTATTTATTTATGTGACATTCACAAACCCTCTGAAGAAAATTTCCTTTCTAGTGCTAATTACGTATAAAATACTCGACCTGCTAGACCAGGGGTCTGCAACCTTAACGATAAAAACAGCCATTTTGTCACTTTGTTTACTAATTACAGAGCTGCAAAACCTGCGACAACTGTGTACTGTCAACTGGTGGCCCATGGACCACGTTTGTTGGAGATGGACTGCAGCCAAAGGGGGTGATATTATAAAATCGAAAATTTCCTCTCTATTAGTAACATTTATTGATATTTTTACATTTTATTACAAAAGAAAAGACCAGATTCATGTGAAGAAAGAAAAAAATACATTTTTTAAACAATTTTATAATCATTAAAACACTGAACTCTGCAGGCTGATGGGAGTTATCTTAATCTTTGAAGAATTAAAAATCGTATTTAAAGCATAAAGTCAAAAGTATAAAATAAGGCCAGTTTGTTGGGTATCCATTTACATTTTTAAAGAAAAATAAATACTTTTGTTTGCTTTGACTTTGTTTTTTGTGTTTTATTCTTCAGAAATTCCAAAACATTCTGGTGGTTTTGAGAGAAAGATCACGCTGAAAGACTGGAAGTTGACTTAAAGTGGCTAACCTGCTAGCATGTTGTAGTCCACATGTTTCCTTGCATTTGCTCAAACAAGCAGTTTTCATTGTTGGTAATAATTTAAATAAAATTCAGTTTTATTTTGGTTTTGGTCAAAACCTAAAAGAGCCGCTGCAGAGGTACCAAAGAGCCACATGTGGCTCGAGAGCCGCAAGTTGCAGACCCCTGTGCTAGACCTTTACTAGCACACCATTCTGCACAGCATCAACACAAACTGCATGTCATCATGTATCATCACATGGTTGCAAAAACACTGCTGCTTTTATGGGTTGAGGAACATTCATCTAAGATATAAATACAACTCAGAAACACATGAAATGGCTACATTTAAGCAGCTGTGTCTATGTTAGCATGTTAGCATGAAGCACGGTGTCAACAATCAGCTAGTGTTGCTGCATATTTTTAATTTATTCATGCATTTTGCAGCTTGATGTCCACTGAAATTATTTTGAACTTCGGCTGCTGCTAACCCACTGGAAACTTTGAGGTGCTCTGTTCTAAATTCAAGCTAATATTTAGACTTAATTTGCAAATTCTCAACCTTTTTGGCCAATATTTTTTCAACGCAAACAGAGCACTTTCTGTTTTCTTAAGCAGCCTAAAAGGAAGTTGCAACACATCTCTGCAGACATCTGGGCTAATATTGTAGATACAGTAATCCCTGTTTATCATGGGAGATCCGTACCCTGAAAACCCACGGTAAGTGAAAAACCGCAAAGTAGGAATAGTAATAGGAATACAGTAGTTGTACGAGCGGTAAGTAGTAGTTTATACAGTATACTGTATATATATGCATTTGAAACCATTCCCACACCCTTGCAATATTCTAAACAATGTTTACACTCTAAACCCTCTCAAAGAGCTCAGAATGTCATGATTTCAGCTCCCTGCCTCCTCTGCTCTTTGTCACCTGCAAGCGCTCTTGGCCACGCCCACTTCTCCATTCTGCACGCTGAACAGCTGATCAGCTGCAGCAGGAAGTTTATCCTGCAGTAAGGGCTGCACAAACCTGCAGGAGGAGGCTGTTTCTGCAGCTCCCGGGCTGCACACATGTGCAGCAGGCGCTCAAATGATTAAAATGATTTCTTTTAAAATAAAATTCCACGCCGATCATGTGGCCCATCCATCAATAAGCCAACTGCGTGTCATGTCCAATCTTATTCTGGAAAACCATGATGGAGCGAGTCCGCGATCAACCGTGATAGCGAGGGACTACGGTACTTTAGAACATTTTACTATAATCATTAGGATTCGATTAGTGTGAAGTCAATGAGCAGACAAATGACTTTGTTGATTTAAACTAAACAAAAGCGAGTGCATCCATTAGCTTCTAAGAAAAAAAAAGACACCCATAAGGGAGTTAATTATTTTTGCTGAATATTTTCATCTCACTGGTAGAAAGAAGTATAAGTACAGTCACTGACCCATGTGGCCCAATTTTCCGCTGTAAATTGCTTTAATAATTATAAAATGTTTACTTGTTTTCATCCTTTTCATTTGGTTCACACTGTCCTGCAGCTGAACTCAGTCCAAGTGTTGCCATCGAGGGAGTGAAACAGGCTCCTGTGTCAAGTGCTCAGCAAACACGAGCCTATTCATAACTTATCACATCAACCACATGTAACAGCAGCTGGCTGGCATTTTTCAACCACATGGCCCATCAGTGACCCCCCCAGAGCCAGCTTCTTTAATACGACTCTAAAATCTGACCCATTCTTCATGTATTACACCTTGGGGGGAACGCTTTGTTTGGACAGTGCTGAGCTTTGTTTGCTCTTGCAGGTACAGTTGCGGTGGCGGGTTCTGCATCCTATCTGAGTCTGAGGTGATAATGTTGGGCCATTGTACAAACTCAAGCTGTGTTTCTTTGAATTCCACTCCAGGGTCAACGTCAGATCACGTCTGGAGAAAAACCAAAAAGCCACCAGACTTCCTCCAAACATGATTTATTAATGGATTTTTTTACCGGGTTTAAATGCTCCAAAAACAACAGAATTGATATTTTTTCACTCTTCTGATCTCTGATGCCTCACTGTTCTATCTAATTATGCCCCCAGAAAATTCACTGTCATTTTGATGTAGTTACTTTGTTTTCTCCTTACTGCATCGAGCGAATCAATACAGCGCAGCCGCACGCATGCATACACACACAGACTCAGCCAACTCCATGCCACACACACACACGCACGGCTCAACCGAACTTAACAAGAAAAATCCAACGTGTGCTACATCCATGAGATAGCTATTGATTTCCAGGTTACCGTTTGATCGATTCAGCTTTCCTCGGACTGCAGATCGATGGAGACAGTAGAGGTTTTTTGATGGGGTTGAACCCTGATGTTTGTCTTGCTGTCTCAAAGGGCTTCAGTGTGCTTTGTGCTTTCATAACACACAACCTGAACCCTGCAGCGGGCAGCAGTATTTGGTGGACACAGATGGATCAGGGCGGGGATTTCTCCAAGAGGCAGACCCATCGTATTGCAGTGGGTGCTTCACGAAAAGGATCAAATGAGTGTGTCATATGAGTTTACTTGATCTGGTCAAATATGCAGAGCTGCTCCGCTATGCAAACACTATTGTGACTGCTTCTTTTTGACTCTGCAGGGCCCTACGTTGTTGTGTTGCAATGATTGTGACGTTTTAAATGTGACAAGAACCGGCCAGATTTTCACAACTTTTGTTGTGCAATTCAAAATCACTGCAACCGTTGCAAATAAACTGGAATGTCTATATCATGAAAGCAAAGTTTGATTTTAGATAAATAAATCTTGAGCGAGACTCACGTGAGGACATAGTTGACGCTGACAATACAGTGAGGTCTTGAAGAGCGACTGTTGTGGACAATGGTGGCGTAACTCTGCACCCAGACCCAGCCACCGTGCTTGGCTAGGAAACGGTAATACTTGGTGGTGACTTGGCCTTTTACCAGCACTAGGAGATACAAGAAGGTAATAAATTAACATGTAGAGGTGAGCATATTTACGGACATGCATTTTCTGAATGTTCATGCCTGAAGCTGACCGGAGAGCAGATATTAAAAGGTATTCCTGCACCGTAACTCACAGAGGTGATGAGCACAGCGGAGGTGGAAGATATCACAGCTGTGGACATGATGGTACAACGTCTTCTCTATAAGATCCTGTGGCTCGTAGCCTGTTAGCTCAGCTACCCTGGAGAGAAAAGAAGGCGTTTTAAAAAAATGAAGTCTTATTTTCCACTTCACTTTTGGTTGAAGCTGCATCAACATAAAAAAAAATAATAAATAATCCCCTTAAAGAGTCCTGTCCTGTACCTCGAGTCCAGGAAGATGAGCTTCATGTCCAGGCTGGCCCTGAACATGAACATGTTGCTGTGCAGTTTGATCTCCGTCACGGCGCTGGGAGGCAGAGAGTGACCCACGGCCACCAGGCCCACGTTCTGGTAGCAGCCCTCAAACGGTGACATGTCCAGACTGTACTGACGGATCTTCAGGTAGCCACTGCAGTGAATAACCTGCGGAGGCGATTAGTTACTGTCACAATGAGAATGGTTTCAAATAACTAAAGATGTAGTCCAGTGTGTTGCCACATGAAGCATTCAGACTATTTTTAAATATTTAATTAATTATAATTCATTTATAATTATTTAATTAAATATTATTTCATTTTATATATTTTATAGGCTAAAAATATAAACCCACTAAATAAAAAGATAATAATAGCAACATAAAATTAATTTCTAAAACGGCATTAATCACTTAGAAACAAAAGAGAGAAACATCCTTCACAAAAATTAATTTAAATACTGTATTTATTTTCTATTAAATTTGATACTTTCACAATTATTATTTCCTATTATGTTATTTTAAATAAAAGGTAAGGATGATAAGGACTTCCTACCTTATATCCTCCACTGGTAAGTCCTGCATTTCGTTTAGCCAGCACACACTTCATCCGCAAAAAGAAAGAACGCTCCACTTCATATTCTAAAAGGAAAAATAAAAACAAAAATAAAAAAAAAAAAACACTGTTTGTTTATTTTTAATAGGAGAATGCTCCTACGATTCCATTTCACACAAAACGAATAAGAAAACAAACAAATTTTCACATGCACCTAAATTTAACATGTCATAAAGATCAAATTTTATGTCTGCAATCATTAATACTAATAAGTGACATATCTACTTAAGTTTTTTTAATTACTTTAAAATTAGAACTCCAATTCACAAAATAGGAATAAGAATAACATTATATCAAAAAAATACATAAAAACAACAGTCATAAAATTGTAATTGTATTATAATAATACAGTATACTAATAATAATAATGGTAGTAGTAATCTGTGTAACAGACTGTCGAGACATTATTTTAACTTGTTAACACGGTCTATGTTGTCATATTAAACGTTTTTTGTTTTTTTTTAAAGCGCGGATGTATACCTTGCACAAAATGTGAGTGATACGGCTGATGTGGCGTCAGCACCGCCGTCATCTCATCGTGATCCGCCGGATGAACATATTCATAGATGCTGTTCCCCGTCAGCTCTACCTGTTGACAACAGCTCGTATAATCAAGCAGAAGCACCGAGGGACTGAAACTCTGACGTTTTATTCCGTCGACAGAGAGAGAACATAAGAAAATACACGTTTTAAAACGAAAGCTCACCTGAGACAGTCCCAAATGGACCGACGCTGTCTCTGAAATGTACATGATCTTCCCATCGGGAGCCACGACGAAGATGAACCCGTCTAATGTCTGGAAACAACAAGTGACATGAACGGCGCCATTTCAGCTTTGTTTTTTTTACACGAGCGCGTGCTCTGTGGGCGCACTCGATGACACTTAAAGACAACTAAACAAAATGAGTGAACAACTGATGTAAACAAAACGTGATTATATATGTACCTGCAGTAAATGAGAGCCAAGCTCGCGCCCGACATTATCCAAAGATCTTGATCGACTGGTGTGACCCCAGGCCTCACCGAGACCTGCAAACAAAAACATCCATTATTATTATTATTATTATTAATATTATTATATTATAAAACTACAGTACTTATCTCTCTTTCTCACCCCCCCTCCCACCAGGGTAGAAGCTCCTGTTACTTTATTTTGAAAAACCAGAGAGGAGCCGCTGCTGCAGGTGCAAACCCCACAAACTATTTATTGACATTTTCCCTAGATGTTAATATCGTTTTTTTTTATTTATTTAAATCACCATCTGTGACGTTTTCTCATATTTTTAAGGTTCCAGTTAGATCGCTGAGGGTCAGAGCTCGTTGAAGCGCATCAGAAATGGGTCAATCAGGCTTCCGTACCTCTTTAAAGGAACTGAAAATCGGCCTCTGCTGTCACAAAAACGCGTGAACTCACATCCCGCCGTCAAATTGTGATAAAACATGACAAAAGTTAAAGGAATCCGCGACTAATAAATACATAATATTAAAAAAAAAGTCCAAAAGGCCGCGTTCCGCTTTAGTCATCCCAACCCTGATTATTTTCTTCCTTCTCGCGCTCAAAAAAAAAAAAAAAAAAAAAAAAAAAAATACAAAACATCTTGTTAATATTTCGATTCAAACAAGCCAAAAGATTTCACGGCAGATCATTTGCAGCGTTTTTCCTGCAAATGGGAGTCTGCTTCGCCTCCTGCTTCCACGGCTCCAGGTGACTCTTGCTGGGCCTGCTCCTAATTGCTGATGCGTATTCTCAGTCACACCTCAGTAGAGAGCTGCACGTAAAAAAAATAAATAAAAAAATAATAATAAAGAAAAGATGGGAGCAGCTCGCCTCATTTGGACACGCCAGGGCTCCCTGCAGATCAGCTGCAATATTCCTCTGGTGCTTCCTTAATGAAGTCATTATCTTAACATATTAATCAAATGCATTTTTAACTGTTTTGTTTTCATATTCAAATATTCTCTTAATTAAATGCGCAGATTATTTTGCGTGTGCGCCTATTTTTTTTTAATTCCCACCTTATTTTTTATTTTTTAAATAAAAGTGAAAAGAGAACATTTTTGGACAGAATTGGACGCAGTGGTGTCTCACCCTGCGGAAACACAATCCTCATCTTTAAATAGCTCGTCGTCAGCCTGATGATGGAGGCTTTGTCCAGCTGGGAGGTGATGGCCGACGGTAAAGGCAACATTTTGGCCAGCTCATAAAATTCACTGTTCTCCTTTTCCCGTCTAGTCCTTGCGGCCGTTTTGGATTTCTCCTTCATTTCGGCGCCTGAACTCCTCGACTCGTCTGAAATGCGCTCAGAGCAGCAGCTGGAGGGGTTCCTCTCCACTTCGCTTCGGCTTCATCTTCAGTTTTCAATCAATTAAAAAAAAATGTATATAAATTTAAAAAAAAAAATGCAGATTTGATGCAAGCAGCTGAATCCAACATGCGCGTTTTTATTCCAGAAATCCCTGCGTCAGTGACAGCTCCGTTGGATAAACCTCATGTTTTTTTCCATCCATGGCCTGAAACACAGAGGAAAGGACATACATATATATTTATCTGTGATTGTTCTCCAAAAATGCACGCACGCATATTTTTCTCTGTGCAACTGAAATTAAATATTCATGTTTCGGCCTGTTGGTTGATACTTTTAGCTCCAAACAGCATTTTTTTTTAAGTTAAAGCAAAAATATCTAATTTATCTTGGCTAACATCTTGGCTAAATATTTCACACAGAAAAAAATAATGTCAGAAAATAAATTCAAATGAACCAAATACATTTCGTTTATTTAAGTGTCATAAGCTCAATAAGGATTTATTGTTATTTAAAATATATATACTGTATACTGTATACAACAGCTGGTCCTTTTTTTTAAATCAGCTACAACTATATTAATAATTATTCTCACCTGAACTGATTTTTGAGTAAGATTTTTGTAAAATTTCAGCAAAGATAAATGAAGACGTCTCGTTAATTGCTGAGGAAGTGACATTTGACCCACGCAGTTCATGAAACAACGACACTCTGATTCTATTAGATCCGAACAAAAGCTGCACGTGGCCATTTAAGCATGCACAAGCTGAAGTCTGATGGAGATATGTGCAGCGTTCCTACCAGAGCCTGTTCACAGCCTCGCAACTGGATCGATCCCGTGGCCTTAAATGCAGCCTGCTGGGAATTTCACCTGTCCTGAACTGGGTTCAGCCGCTCGTCCCAGTTCAAAAAATTGCTCTCAGCTCCTCCTGGATTTCTACCTGGAAAGGCGAGCGGGCCGTGCGCTGCATACACCTCTCCAAATTATGAGGACGCGCAACGAGTGGCATTTGGAGCCCAACAATCCGACTCTCCTGAAACGTCTCAGCGTCTCTCTCTCACAGCCGATCTGGACCCGCCCCCTTCGCTCCGATTGGATGAAAGTGGTTTAAGTCCTTCCGTGATTGGACGCTCAGCCGTGGAGCGTCTGCTAGCTTCGGCGTGCGGTGCGCGCGCGGCACTTTGGCGTTCACGGGCTGAGTTTAAATGTGATTTTGTTGTTGTTGTTATTTTTTTGCGCGCAAATGATGGATCCGGCTGGAAAAAAAAAAAAAAAAAAGATCCACGTCGAGGGGGGGGGTTTCCACAGGCGAGGGGGTAAATCAAATTTGAAGAGCCACTGGATATTAGTAATAAAACATCACCATTAAATAAATAAATAAATAAATAAATAAATAAATAAATAAATTAACACGCGTATAATCAATTTAAATGAAAGAAGAAAAAAACAGTTTTTTTTTTAATTTAAATTATTTGTGTGAAATATTTTGTAAAACCGCTGTTTGTTTCTTGATGGTTTGCTGACTCGAGGTCTTAATTATAAAAAAGAAAAATTGCTGTGATTTATTAAAAACGTGTAATCCAGTCATACACAACAGAGCTGTAAACAATAACAAATGAACCCGACAGGTGGACTAAACAAACAAATAAATATCAGCATTCTCCTTAAAGGTTCTTCATTCAACCATAACAATGTAATTATCAGACTTGTGGTGCGTTTACTGACAACATGTGTTTGTTTTCTCTGCATAAACATATTAATTGCCATAAACTCGCGTCTCTTGGGCTACAGATTTAACAAATCGGGGTTATATGATAAAATCTCTAACTTACATTCCCATCAAATTTAACAAAAAAAAAAAAAAAAAAAAACTAAATATATAAAATAAATAATAAATAAAAAAGTCATCCCAGATTGCGCGGGCTCGGAGTCCAGCTGCAGGCCACGCGCAGCCTCCTGGTGTCCGTCAAAACACGCTCATATGAGGATTCATTTCCATGTTGTGAGTCAGATGAAGGCGCCGCGGCGCATGTAGTGTTTTAATTAGCTGCCAGGCTCTGCTCTGGTGGTGGTGGTGGTGGGGGGGGGGGGGGGGAAATCGTGCGGGGGCGACTGGTGCAGCGGGCTCAG
>JARVLU010000179.1:21920302-21931799 GCA_031762415.1 Simpsonichthys santanae | reverse complement strand
CGGGCGGGGGCGACTGCTGCAGCGGGCTCAGTGTCGGGGGCGCGGACGCACGACGGTGAGCTCATTACGCACATAATTAGCCCTTAAATTGATGCTGCATTCTGCCCTAATTGGAGAATCTCCCGCTGCCTGGGAGCAGATCTATTTCCGGTTTCTTGGCGTGCATGTGCGTGTGTGTGTGTCTTTGTTTATCTTTCTTTGTAAGGCCCATTTTTTCCGACTTGTATTATATTGTGAGGACCAACTGCTCCTCATGGGGCCCCAGGCCCCATAGAAGAAGTGCCATATAGGTGGGTTAGGGGTTAGTTTAGGACCAAGGTGTGAACTGAGGATGCAGGTTATGGAAATAAATGAAAAGTGAATTGAAGTTAATATAAAGTCTCTAAAGATAGAAAGACAAACTTTGTTTGTGTGTGCATGTGTGTGTGTGTGTGAGGGCGTTGAGGGGAATGTGCGGGGCACAACTAGAAAAACAAAACTGTACTCAAATTCCTTAAATCAGACTAGCCCTGATTTAAACAGCATGATGAAAATTAAAGAGGGTTCTACATGTTTCAACTCTTATAAGTTTTGGTTTATTTATAAGTAACCAAAACAGCAACAACAACAAAAACTTAACTCTTATTACAGTTTCACATTAGGTGCATGTTATGTTTGAAATTCAAGCGAAGGACCCTCACATATACGTGTAAAATAATTTGACATATCCAGCAGAACAATGGCTGCAGCATGGCTTCCTGACAGCCTGTTAGTGTTTAGGAAGTTTGCTCAGGTTGTGAGCTCGGAGCGGCTGGTGGAAGATTTACTCAGCCTGGACATCCTGTTAATGCCCCACCACAAGCCCTCCCATCAGGGGGGCTAGCTTTGCTATCCCTCTAACGCCTCCTTCACCGCCACGCACCCAAGTCTCCCTCATCCTTCCATTTTTATTGCCTTTTTATAAATCATGCTTCTCCCTGGGAGGCCAGGCCTTACATTCGTTCCAGTCTTAAAAAAATAAATAAAATAAAAAACTAAAAGAGGGGTCATATTAGTGAAGGTTGTTTAGGAAAACGGTGTGAAGAGGAGCATTTTGATCAGATCCAGCAATGACCCTGTGATTTTCATGAGCTGAAATCTATTTTAAAATACCTTTTAAAACTCCAATGAAACTGGACTGAGTAAGATACTAACTTTTTGTTTAAATAAAAAAAAAAGGTGGTAAATTATCTAGTGATTTCAGAATCTTATTAAATAATTTTAAATAAGTCAAATGTTAAAAAAAAAATCTCATGAATGTGTTCATGAGAGGAAGTAATTAGTATTAACATCACAGATTTCAGCTTCATCTTGCAAATCAGCTTAGATAACATATTCCTCCTTCCTTCCTTTATAACACAGGGTCACTTGGGGCTAAATTTCAAAATGGGATGGACCAGAAGTCCAATGAGGCGTTCATCTTGGTATGACGTCTCCATGAAACTTTATTCTAAACTGCATTTTCCTATCTGTAACCATATTTTCTTTAAACCTAAAGCAGTTAGAGGAAAATGTTAAACCAATTTAAAAAAAGGGCACAATGGAACAGTTTTGTTGTGAAACCTCACACACACACAAACAGAATAAATAAATACAAAGTAAATAAATAAACCCCACTGGTTATTTTATTTAATTAAAAATTAAAACTCAGTTAAACTTCCAATAAATGTCTCCATTGTGTCTCCTGTCAAATATGTTTCCTGTTTAGTATTTAACATCGCTTTATAATGTAGCTGCATTTGTTTCATTTTTATGTCATTTCTTCTATTTACTTTTCATTTTATATGACGGTCTAATGTCGTCTGTGCTCTTTGTGTAAACCAGGTCTTTCTTGTAAATGAGTCCTCGGGGATCAATGAGACTAACCTGTTCAACTAAAGGTTGAATAAAATCAAATACTGTACGTTGTGAAAAATATGAAGTATGCGTTTATGCTTGAAGAAATGTAAAAAGGCAACATTTTGCCCTTTAAACTTGCATCAACAATTTCCTGCGGAATCAATAAAGTTCTTATATTATATTATTTTATTTTATTTTTATCTTAAATTTATTTCTAAACTGTCCAATATTCAAAAATCAATATTAACACTTGGTTTGGAAAAAATGTCCCCACATTTTTAAATGTTTACTTTAGTCAACACTAATTCCATCCATCCATCCATCCATCCATCCATCCATCCATCCATCCATCCATCCATCCATCCATCCATCCATCCATCCATACCCAGAGAAAACCCATGCATGCACGGAGAGAACATGCAAACTCCTTCTAAAAATGTCCTGGGATGGGATTCAATCCGTCGGCCTTCTTCCTGAGAGGTGGCAGCTCTCATTGCGACACCGTTCCACCGTTCAGCTCCAACCTAAACTCAGCTCATATAATTCAAAGTGACTGATCACGACTTATTTAGACATCTGTGCTTTCATAGTTTAGAAAAAGTTCTTCAGTGGGTTACAAAGCACCCACCAACATATTTTGAAGCACACTTTTCTTTTATTTGTTAAGACGGGAGCAAGTTTTTAATTTGTGCTATGGTTTTCTGTGTGAAATGTTTAATTTAAACGTTTCTGTTTTAACGCAAATGTGCAAACTCAATAATTTCACATTATGCGCTTTAAAAATAAACAAACCCACTGAATTTTCACTATTTAAAGAGCTGACTTTAATGTATTTTTTTACAAGCCATGCCACTTTCTTAATAAAGCAAAAATAAAAATATAAACACCTGATCTAATATTACGATATGCTTAAGATGCGACCGCTCTGAGTTCATCAACATCATGACTGCAACCATGTCACAAAAGAAACCACACTTTAGCTCTCGTCATCGTCTTTTTCTGACCCTAACCAAGTCGTTTACTGCCAAAACACAAACAATTACCTCATTTTGTTGGCATGTTGTGTGTTTTTGTGTATGAAAATGCCAAGTTAAAAAAAAAAAGTCATTAATAGGTGTGGTTTAAACACCATATGATTTTGCCCTGCAGTTATTTTCTAATAAGACATCTTATTGCCAAAACTCATTTTGTTATGATTGTATTGAATTATCTAAACAGAAACCAGATGTAACAAAACAGTAATTACACCTTTGACTCAAACTGGTGTTCTGTAGTTTGAATGCACTGAATGAAATAAATTATCTGCAACGTGAACTGATGGTGTGAGATGAACTCGCGTGGCTTTTGTAAGGTTGCAAGGAATGTGCCAAACTTATCCATCCTCTCTGCAGACTTTCACATGTTTCATTTAATTTGTTTTTGAGAAAACTTTGTGTAAAATACTGGTCAGAGTTGAAAACAAGTCAAATTAATTCAATGAGTACGAAGCGAACCAAAGCTTTGCATCGTCAGTAAAGTCAGGTGAAATATTTTTGTTCTTGCATTCAAACTGGTTTGGATGGGTTGCCAGTTAAATATTAAAGTGATGTCAGATTCAACCATAGCTCACATTTATGTTATGTACGGCTGCTTCATTAGATCCAAATGACCATGCACAGGTTTTCTTTAAGGGCATAAACAACATAATTCACCCCACAAAGTTATGCAGTGCATTTTTTTGTTCTATTATATGATCTATTATCTATTATCTATTATCTATTATCTATTATCTATTATCTATTATTATTATTATTATTATTATTATTATTATTATTATTATTATTATATTTTTGTGTGTGTGTCCGTTCCAATTGTTAAAACAAAATAAATACAAATCAGGACAGGTCTGAGGGAGTGGTGGTGCAGAGGTTAGAGAAGGTGGGCCTGTGATTGGAAGAGCGTTGGTTCAACTTCCGTCACCGAAAATATTAAAAAAGTGGGTGGGATAGTTGAAGCACCCACACCTGCTTCCACCCTCATTTGCCCCACTCTGGGCCCTTGAGCAAGGCCCTCAACCCCCACATCTGCTCCCCCCGGGCAAAGCAGCTCTCTGCTCCACACAGAGGGCTGTGGTAGCTCAGTGGTCTGTGGCTGCGTCAAGAAGGACATCCAGCATAAAAAAAAATTGCCAAGTCTTTGTGCGACTTAGTTTGCTGTGGTGACCCTTGAAGAAGGGAGCAGCCAAAAGAAAAAAAAAAAAAAAAGAAGACAGATCATTGCCCACTTTTTAATATTTCTCATATCACCCTAGGCATTGGTCAGAACTGCAAGCAGACCCAATATGGTCTTGTTGGGGCAGAAATAAATCTGCCCAAAGGACATATTCAGCTGGTTTTAGCTCATTGACATGGCCCCTAACTTATGATCTCATGTGTTCTTATCAAATACAGGATTATCATATTTTATTAACCTTTATTTAACCAGACAAATCCCATTGAGATCACAGATCTCTTTTGCAAGGGAGGCCTGGACCTGAAGGCAGCCTAACATGCATGTTTTTTGTCTGTGGGAGGAAACTGGAGTACCTGAAAATTAAAAAAAAAAAAGAAAAAAAAAAACACGCAAGCACAAGAAGAACATGCAAACTCCATACAGAAAGACCCCAAGTCCAACCGAGGATTGAACAGGACCTTCTTGCTGTGAGGCAACAGTGCCAACCACTGAGCCATTGTGCTGCCAATATGTGCAGTATATGTACTACTTTACAATAAGGCTCCCCTTATAGATGCTAATAAATAGTTTATAGATACATTATTAATTTCTAAACACTTTATAAATCATTAATAACTGCTTATTATGCATTAATTAAGGGTGACGGAGACAAAACTGCCCAGTTTCTTGCTAAATAGTGAGCCAAATCTGTTCACCTATTTATTTCATCTAAATTTGTTATATTAAACATTTTAAACTAAGTTACTATCTTGCAAGCACAATAAGCATTTGTAAACTTATTTCTTTAGCATATAATAGTGTACTTTATCATTGCATTTTAAGTATCTACAACTAATATTATATCCTAATAAAATAGGTTTACAAATGCTTATTGTGCTTACAACTTAGTCTGAAATGTTTAATGTAACTCTAGATGATATATATCAGTATATGTGAACAGATTTGGCTCACTATTTGGCAAGAAACTGCTTAGGTTTGGCTCTCTGTCACCCTTAATTAATGCATAATCAACAATTATTAATGCTTTATAAAGTGTTCATAGAGGAATTAACATATGCTATTTATTAGCCAAAGGGAGCCTTATTGTAAAGTGTTACCATTATGTGCAATGTGCGTTTAAGCAACTATTATTACCTGTGAATACTTATTCATACACAGTCATCCTACTTCATTGTATTCTAACATGTTGTTCACCATATTTCTCTTCTTGTAAATATTATATTTCCTTTTCACGTTTTGGTACTTTATTTTGTACTCTTGTCACATGCTTTGGTATTTCTTTTTTGTTTGTTTTTGTTTGTTTTTAGCGAGTCAAATTGGTTATTCTCATCCTGAACATTTCATTGCATTGCTGACCTTGTGTTAATCTGCAATATTTGTCATATTATGACAAATAAACAATATAACATAACATAGCAGACTGAACCTCCTGTGTCCAACAGTTGAGATTTGCTGTTTCAAAATCCATTTGTGAGATTGAGCAAGAAGATAAATGATCAGCCATCAGTCACAAAAAAAGTTTAAATCATGTGAGCTGGACCGTTTCTTTTTGAGAAAACTGTTTCGTCTTTCATCTCAAATACTTCGTCGATCTGAGGCCTGACACGAGGGTTTGTCTTATAAATAGCAAAGCATTGATGTGTTTCAAGCCAGTCTGCTGTGGAATTCCCAGAAACTGGTTCTACACGTGCAAAAAACGGGACCATCCATCCAGAACAATTTATCATCATGTACAACAATCAAAGGTTTTAGGCCTGATGGCCAAGGACACCTGGCCTAAATGGTTCATCATAAAGGTTTGTAAGCTCAAACATCCAGGTAAATAAATCACACACAAAAAAAAAAAAAAAAAAAAAAAAGGTTAAACCATGGCCCCGGGCGAGTTTTTCATTTATTTATTTATTTATTTATTTTTGCAGACAGCCTATGAATTGGACACAGAAACCTGATATTGGAGAAAACATGTATAATGGGACATTTTTCAAAGCAATATAGGCCTATTAAGAGGGAATAACAACAAAGGGTTTCTTTATATTTGTTCATTTTAACTATTATTGTAGAACTATTACAACTAATCAAATTAGAAATCCAATCCAGATCACACTCGTCTGTCAGTTTTATTTTATGCAGGCAAAATTTGAAATATTTATTTATTTAATATTTATGCTCAGGCGTCACTATGGCAAATTACCATCTAAATCCACATTTCATTTATAGCAACTCCCCAATATCACCTTCCTTGCATCTTCTCCAATATAAAACCATTATGGGCTGTTATACCACCAGTCAAACAGACGTAGCCTGATTAGACGTAAGATTGTGAATAATATGCAAGAAGTTAGAATCAGTTAGTGGAAGAGATGGAGAGGATGTATGGAAAATACAGACAACATGACGTTTCAATGCAAAAGAAGGAATGAAAAAGCAATTCTGTCTGTGTTAGCTGATTTCACAGAACAAGTAAAAGGCAATGAGACTTGGGCATCATGTTGAGACCCACTCTGTGCTGAAAGATTGAAACGGCTGGGCGTATGTAAACTGGCTTCATGTTTGACCAAGATTTGCCAGTTATGTTTTCTGTAAGCCATTACCGACTCCTTGTGCTGTTTTCCTGAAAAGATTGAAACCTTATTTAGTCCTCCCTGCCTTGCAGGCGTTTCATTTGGAAAGGGGTTGGGTACAAATTTTATTTTGTATTCCTTGTCTCCCATTAACAGGCACTTTTTGCATCAACTCTGTCTCTCTCTGCGTCTCTTTCTGCCAGGCCCTTCACTGAGCCCATCTGCTGTGTGTGAGCGTTAATTAACCACACTGCCATTTCCTGTGGGCGAGCTGCATTTAAAGGTGCTCAGAGTACACCAGTCCGCCTGGCAAGTTCATCAAAATGCTAATTCAGCCCAAATTAAAGTTGTGATTAACATTACACAGTTTCCTGTGCAGACACATTGATCATTGTGTGAACTCTCTGTCTGTTTTCTGGGTGATGAGTGTCTGGGGAAAGAGCCAACTGGAAAGAGGAAGAAAAACAGAGAAAAACTCTCAGATATGTGTATACATTCTGACAGCTCTCTTTGTTATGTAAATTACAAAAGCGGTCAAATTCTTCCCCCCAAAAAACAGAAACTGAATTCCATTAGCTTTTCATCATGCCTCTGAGCTATTTTCTAAATAAACTGATACGTTTATGGGTGTGGTTTCAAACTGTCTAACTTCGTATGTGACGAACAGGAAAATCAATAAATTATTAGACACAAGAATGCATAGTGGAAGTTGAAGTTGAAATAGCAAAAGCGCCCCCTGCAGGCTGGTTGTATTATACTTTAATTAAAAGTGAATGAGACAAATGCATGACAGAAAAATCAAGTTACAGTAGTCCCTCATTTATCGTGGGGGGATCCGTACCCTTAATAAATCAATATGCAGAAGTTGGATGTTACATTTACTGTTGCCAAAATGGAACTTTACGGGTTTTAAGGTTTTATTTTTATTAATTTTAAGCCCCATTGATTATTTTTTCTACTATGATAAAATATTCAAACACCTGCATCTACTAATGATGCACATTATGGAAAGTTAGCATGCCGCCATAAACTATTTGAACTTGTTTACTTTCACTTTCATTCAAGATTGACAACCTAAACAACCAAAAGCAATAAAAGCAAAACACAACATGTGTGTGAAAAACTTCAGAGGAGTAATGTGCACTTATTTGAAGCAGTTTTCTTAGTAAATATATCAACAGTCCCATTCACCACCATCCAAAGTAGAGGGGTTGTTTACTCATAAAGGAGGAGGGCACATCACAGAGTTTATATACCTGGATGTCCTGTTCCATATTCTTATTTATTTTATTTTATTTTTTACTGATTTGTTTAATCAGGTGTAGTAATAGATCACCAGTGGTAAAAAATATAGAAAAATAAAAGAAACGAGAATTATTGAAGAAAAAAAATGAACTTTTTAAAAATACATTTTTCAAGGTTCAAAGATATTGTCATTTGCATCACATGTGGTGCATGAGGTGGAACATAATTCTGAACTCAAGGTCCCAGTTACGCCCGAGAATAGCAAACATATAAAGTATAAAAAAGAAAAAAGTATACAAGGATCTAAGATATACGCTAAATACTAATAATGTAAAATAATATGGTGTATTAAACAGCAGCCTGAA
Source organism: Simpsonichthys santanae (assembly GCA_031762415.1). Taxonomy (NCBI): domain Eukaryota; kingdom Metazoa; phylum Chordata; class Actinopteri; order Cyprinodontiformes; family Rivulidae; genus Simpsonichthys; species Simpsonichthys santanae. The sequence continues at coordinate 21,923,560 of JARVLU010000179.1, read as the reverse complement.
CATGAGTCTGTAGTGAGCAGATGGCTATGAATACAGCATCTTAAAGGCAAGAGATCAACAGCACCGAGCAGTCACATATCACATATATTTTTCATTCAACCTTTATTTATACAGATAATTCACATGGAGCCTCAAAGACTCATTCACAAGTGAGACCTGTTTAGACAGACAAAAAGTAATTAAAGTGACACGTGTATAGGATTTGGATGCAAAATAAATCCTATCGAACCACCCGCTTTGAATGTTATCAACCATTCAATGGCCGTTATTAATTATTATCAGCCCCATAAGTAGCGGTCAAAATGCCCCTCCTCTACCTCCTAGTACGTTCAAAGTTATGTTGTTAGCTTAGCGCTATATAGCTTCGCATGGTTAGGTTTAGAGTAAAGGCTCTCGTGTTACATTTCGGGTCTTGGTTAGGTTTAGGCACAACGGTAAGGGGGTTAAGTTTAGGTTTGGTCTTCTGGGACAGGTATAAGGTTAGATTTAGGCACAAGGGCAAGGTGGTTAAGTTTAGGATTGGGCATCTGGGTCAGGTGTAAGGTTACGTTTAGGAAATGGGTTACGTAAGCTGAAAAAAAAAAAAAAAACACTTCCTGGCTTGCACACGTCACACTCTGCCTGTTAACAGCAAAAATCCTGATAATAACGTAACTTTGCACCTGTTAGGAGGTACAGGAGGGACAGTCTGACCAAATCAAATGGAGATGATAACAACTAATAACGTCCATTTAATGGACTGACAACATCCGAAGCCGCTGATTTAAACTTTGAGGCAAAGAGAAGGTCTAAAGTTAGTGTCCAACCCTCATTTGTTTGAGTTCTCTAAACTGAGACCCCAACTTTTATTGGTTGAACACCACTCAAAATCCCAACTTTATTTAAGTGCAGTTGTTTTGATTGGACAAACATTTCCAAAACTTGCCCATTCTTCTTCTTCTGGCTTTTCCCTCTTCAGGGGTCTCCACAGCGAGTCAGCCTCCTTCATTTCACTCTGTCCTCTGCATCCTCTGTCCTCACTCCAACTATCTCCATGTCCTCTCTAACTACATCCATATATCTCCTCTTTGTCTTCTTTTTCCTGGCAGTTGAATTTCTACCATCCTTCTACCATCAAAAACGCTCCCATTATGGGATGTTAAAACCACTAGCACATTCTTCAAACAGGTTTGTTTAATCTTCCTGTTACCTCTTTGTTCATTCTCTTGTTTTGTTTCAGTTGTCTAGTGTTCTTGTTTACCATTCATCACTACTAGGATCCAGCCAGTGGGCTCACCATTGAGAAAACCTTTGGTTACTGTTTGGACCAGAGTAGGGAAATTCCAGCTGAAGTTAAGAGGTTCCCAGAGGAACTCCATTCTTTGAGACCCCTTCAACGCTTCACAGCTCACACGACTCCCCAGTATTGGCTGCAAAACCTTTAGAAGATCTCCTGGTAGGCTAAAATCTCCATCTCTGGTGTTCCTTCTGGTGCCTGTTAAGTCAAGAAATAGGTTCTTGACCCGGAGCAATCTATTCTTATGCACTTTCACTTTTAATTTGTTTAATTCATCTTGGATAACGCTCCTCATCTTATAGAGTTTCACTTCTTTTGATCATCTTTTGTTGGTGTAATTTTGCCCCATTAACAACTTCTAACAGATTAAAATCCAATGTTTGCCTCAAAGCCACATATTTTTTAGTTCTATTATATTATGTTTTGGTTTACTTTAAGTTTACACACTAGGATCACTTCTGAACATGTTTCGCTATTAATAGTCACCTTAATGTCTTATTCTATACGTCAATAAAGGTCACCGATGTGTTTGTGTGTTTTAATGTAATTATATTACTCTGAAGAAAATAACTCATTATTTAGGGTAATCTACTGAGACAGATAATCATATAAATCATAGATTTCTATTTGTCCTTTTTCAAAGGTGGTGCTCCGAGGCCAGATATTCATACATTATCAATAATTCATAACCTATTCATTCTAAAATATATACCCCTATATTTGTGTCTGTAATTTATTTATTGATGAACATAAGACCCTGCTTCTCAGTTGTCATTTGTAAGATCCCTGTTTGCGATATCTCAATATTGGTCTATGTCCAAGGGGTTTTAGTTCTTGCAGTGTTTCGTCTTTATACTTTTCTTTATAAAAGTGATTTCTCATTGTTTGTCTGTTTCCAGAGTCCTGAATTTGGGTCCCTCATCCAAATATCATTTATTTTTACTAATGCCACTGCTCTTTCAGGGCTGTGGGATAACCAGCTACTCGTCATAAAAATGGCAGAAATTATTGCAGACGTTTTGAACAATGAGCAGAACAGTTTTCTTACAAAGCTTCTATCTTTTAATCGGCAATAGAAACAATAGAGGTCATTTTTGTTTTCAGTTGGTAATGTCCTTTTTATCCATACCCTTGCATCAGCCAAAAAACAAAAAAAAAAACAAAAAAAAACAAAGCCATACAGAAACTGATTGACTGGAACATTCAGACAAGCCGAGGTGGAGGCAGAGGCTGCACAACAGGAAGCTTTTACACATCATTACAGCCTGGAGTCCTGGAGTTCCTTATGTAACTCCTGGTCCATGTTTTAGTGACTCTGGTTATGCTTGTCTTTTGTCAGAGACAAACTATAAATTAATTGAGCTAAATTCAGTCTATTTATACAGTGCCAATTCAAAACGAAAGTCATATCAGGGCACTGTACAAAGACACTCACATATTTTATAAAATGACAATTAGTAAAAGTTATCTATGTAAGCAGTCAGCAGATTGCTTGAAATATTTCCTCTGTTGCATTCTCCCATCCTGAGCAGCATACCGGTCAGAAGGTAACTGCAAATAAAAATTCATTTATTTTTATTAATTAAAATTATTTAAAGGAAAACAAACATAGCTTATTGGTAGTTTATTTAGTTAACCAGTCAAGATAAGCAAATGACAGCCTAAAACAGTCCTTTTATGCAAAGTTACTAAGGCTCCCACATTTAACATCCTTTTATAACAACAAAAAAACACTTAACATAAGAACGTAAGAAATTACAAACTTGAGACATGAAAAAAAGTTTTTATTTTACAAAAGGTAGTCCTCGGTTTACGGCGTACTTGGTTTACGGCGTTTCGCGTACACGGCCGTCGCCCCCCAGTGACGTCATCACCCCTCGCAGAATTTTTTTGCAGCATTTTATGTTTTTTTTTGTTTTTTTTTTAGGGTATTTTGTTAGCTAACTGCTTGGAAACACATTAAAACACATTTAGAAACATTA
>JARVLU010000179.1:21879358-21899759 GCA_031762415.1 Simpsonichthys santanae | reverse complement strand
CTCTATGAGAGAGCTAATCTCACCCCAGTGCTCAGTGAGCCTCTACAGCATCCTCTGATCTGCTCCTTCAAACCCTTCTGCTCATCACACACGACAGAACGAGCTCGAGCTGAGGAGGAGAAGAAAGTCACACACATTCAAGCACCAGCTCACACTTTTGCACAAGTCTTTTTGGCATAAAGCTGTCTTGTGTCTGTTTTTTTTTTTTTTTTTACATCGGTACATAGAATACATCTTAAAAAAACACATATGAACATGCAAAGCAGAAACTGTAACAAATGTTCTGCTTTTCTAAACCATTTAAAATGTATGTCTGCTTTAAAGCAACATTTCAGATCTTTTGAAGTGGCGTTCTCTAAAAATGTTATGAATAATGTTGTACATTTTGGAGATAGATCTTTAAATAACCTGTGCTTAGAGAAGTAGAGATTCATTCTGATCAACTCAACAAGCTAATAGCTGGCTTGAGAGGCAAACGAAGCATGCGGCCGACATAAAACTACTCCAATTTAAACACGTTTACATTTATACAAAAGCTGTTTTATACAGCTCATGGCTTCCTTAGATAGCAAACTTTACCAATTGGCTTTTCTCTGTATGTGAATGTTCCTGTAAAGTGCCCTGAGACAACTTTGTTGTGATTTGGCTCTATATAAATAAACTGAATTGAATTGAAATGGCTGAACTCAATATTTGTGTGTCACCCGTATATTGGAGTTTGCAATTTATGGTTATTTTCATTTAATTTGCATACAATTCTCTAATAGCAGTAGCAGCAGCTATAGTGGAGAAGATCAGTGACCAAATTCATCAATTTTTTTCAAATCTGTATGCAAGCATAAAACTTTACATAGACATGGTCATGATTGTTTCCAAAAAAGCATGGTAGACTTTTAAAATGTCCTTCTGGCTGTCCTTTATGAAAATGGCCAAACATGCTCATCTTTGCATGACTTGTATGGGTTAGGTGATTTGTATGAGATAGGGCACTTTTGTAGTCCATCTTGAAATAATTAGGCCATTTAAAAATTTTGAATGACTAAAGTGATTTTCGAGAAAAAAAGAAAAAAAAAAGGCCTCACAATGACTCATATTAGAGTTGCGTTCGGACCCAAAAAATCTGACCTGACCCGTCCCCAGTCCGTAGCCATCATTTACGAACCCCACCCCACCTGAGAAATTAACTGTAATAACAGGTCTGAACCTGGAAAAAAAAAAAAAAAAAAAAAACTCAGAGTTTTTCAATTAAGCTTGGACTGCTTATACTGTATAGTTATTAAGGGTTGGTGGACACACACGACTGAATAAAAGGGGCAGAAGATCGGAGCTGAGGGGGCGCTTGTCCTTTCATGGCCGTCAAAACTCATCCCTGCTTCTGCCTGCATTCTGCATTATTCAGACACGGACCCTGCTCTGACATTCAGTGGGATATTTTGGGATCACACCTGTTTGGGTCGTCGACCGCCTTCACCGAGTGCAGCAGCTGAATGAACGTCCATTTGGGCTTTGGTGGATCACTGCCTGGCAGTGCAGTCCATCTGAAGCTTAACTGAACTTTATTTTACCTCTTTCAAGACCGGTCAGCGCGCGGTCAAATGGCTGAATGTGGCTGGTGGTTGTACGGCAAGCCATGTAGGCATGTAATTTGATCGTCAGTCGCGCACATCCGCGAGTGCAATCAAAAGCCCGACACCGCCCGGCCCATCCAGCACATTATTATGGCCAAGCCCAAATTGGGGTCGGACCGGGCCGAGTTTAGGACCTGGGTTAGAAATGACAGTTCTAACTCGCATACCATTTTCAATGCTTGCATGCACGTTTAAAAATATTATTTCACTTCTTTGCAACATTATTATCAGTAACACCTGCTGTTTGGGGACATTTAGGCAGGAATATCATAATGTTACTACTGAAATAATTGTAATGCAAACCAAACAGTAATGCAGATTTTATAAACCATCGTTCACATACGTTTTTGAGATTGGAATTATTTCAGCATGGCGTTAATCTACTTTGATCTAGGTCCTGCTCGGATTAGCAATCAGCACACCAGTCTGGTTAATAAACATGTATCCAAACTGACGTTAAAAGAGCTTTCTTTAACAGGAAGACTGTGATTCTTTAGGCTGAACTATTCCTTTAGGATAATTAAGATACAAATTTAAGTTCTGTCATGAAGTTGTCAGTAACAACTAACATTTCATGCTAATTTTCCCTCTTTTGTGCGGTTTATCGTTTTTTAAACAGCGCAAGTGACAAGTTTCCACATGAGCTCGAATTATTTTTAAAATCGTTCTGCTCCATATCTGTGAAGAGCAAAGCTTTTGGGAATAGAACAAGCGCACCATCTGTGAGGGAGACCATAAGTACTGACCTCCTCCTCCTCCTCCTCCCATATTCTTGCCTCTCTTCTTCATTTTTCTTGCTTCCCAGTGTTGCTTCATCTGTCATGGCGGCCGTCTGAGCAAACAAACACACGAAGGTCCGCGGCGAGCCAGACGGCGCGATGTGGAACTGTTTGCTTTGGTTGCTCCCGTGCGAACAAAAGTTTTCTTAAGAGGCACACAGAGGTCTAGAGCAGAACGGAGAGACCACTAAACAAATATTTACCCTCCATTCTCCAGCGTATGGGCCCTTTTCACTCGTTCTCAGCTGACAAACAAGAGGATGGACCCACTTTTGTTTCTGAGGAGGAAAACAGATGTGGTCCAAAGACAGGAAGATGCCAGGTTCTCAGAGTCTTTGTCCTTGGTCTTCTTGATTAGCACCCGCTACCAAAACGCGAAAGCAGAGCGATTATAATTTTGCCTGTTTTGTCTGTACCGTTAGCAAAATATGCCGTAAACCAGAGGACCGATTTGAATGAAACGCTCTGAAAGTACAGATGAACATCTCCAACTGGTGACTTTGTGGAGATAATTCCATTAAGGTGGCTGCAACAACTAATGTGACCTTAGCAAACACAAAAAAGGCGATAACTCAGCAAATTTTTTATTATTACATTATGCTATTATTGTTAAAATGATTATTGTCATTAACTATTAGAGTCAAGTCTGTTCACTAGTAAAATATCTTTTGAATAAATGCGTGGCTTTTATTGAACCTTGGAGAAAATTATTATCAAGGTGAAAAATTGACCATTGGACTCAAATCTTTTCAAAAGCGTCGTCACAGCCACCGACTTAAACACAGTGGCTTTTATTTAGTCAGTTTTACAGCTATTGAAATCAAATTTGGTATGGGTGAAGCTGAGAGTGATCCTCAACATGCACTCTGAGCACTATCCATATTTATCTCAGCCTAACACTTAGTCAACAGTGTCTGTTGTTATCCTCATGAATAAAAATGTCATGAACAGCAGCGGGCGACATGCATTCCTTGCAAGGAATTAATTAGTAATAAGAAGATTTCAGAAGCTGCTGCGTGCATACGATGTTGAACCATGAGGTCTATCATGTTGTCAAAGCTGCAGCAAGACCGCCTAGCCCTTCCTCCTTGCTTCTTCTCCTTTGGTTTGCTGCACCTTCCTGGTACAATCAAACACAAACCAGCAGATATTACTGTCCCTTCAATGCAGCCATTAAGCTCAGCCTCCACCTGAATTCAAAGTGTTTCCTCGGTCACTCTCCGGCCTATAAATATGTACATGTTTGACCGCGGGGGTCAAGGGAAGAAGACAGAAGCCTGGCAGACACGTCTACTTCCTGGAGGAGACAGCGCAGCAGGAAAGCCCTACCAATCATGTGTCAGCACAGACACATTCTTCATTGCACTCCGTCACACATCAGAGACGAACAATAAAGCAGAGAAAGGTGAGTGAGAGGGCGCTCGCAGGAAGTGGCTGATTTGCAGAGAGAGAGAGGCCTTTGATGGACAGATATGCAGGTGTTAATATCCTGTGGAAAGGAAATAGCTGCAAGCTAGACTGACCTCCACTGAGCAAGGAGCTATCTTCAGGTTGGGTGCGGAATCCATAATGTCTGATTCTTGCTCATCCTGACCGCAGGACTGTAGAAAACGGGCAGGGGGCATGTGTGTGAGGGAGTGGGGATGAAAAAATATGGTTTATGCCGAGTGAATTTACAGAGTCCCCCTGTAATAATGAATGTGCTCTGTGCTGAAGGACTCCTTTGTTTCTGTGCTCCAACATGGAACAGTTGGCCATGAGAAATAAAAACATGCTCATCTGTGAGACTCTAGCGCCCTCTTGTGGTAAATATGTGCATTACTGTGCACAGCTTTTAAACCCCCCCCCCCCCCCAGAACAAAAAATTCTCCAGATTTTTAGAAGTTATTTAAAAAAAAAAAAAAAAAAAACTTTGGACCTAACCTAAAATGAAAGTGGATGGTGAAGTGTCAGGTCTAAGAAACTATCTACAGCAGATAAACAGTACATGAATAAAGACATGCCACAACATTTGACCTTCTTTCAGCTGATTATCTGATGTACGTCAAGTTTTCAGCAAAAACCTTAATGCGAATTTAGTTGGTGTTAAAATACATTTTTTATGTTCGCCAAACTGTTATTTTGGGGTATTTTACACAGTATCAGGACACAGAAATAAGAACAAATAGTGTCTATTTAAAATGGCTCAGTTGTAGTTTGGTGACACAGCACCACTGGTTCATGACTTATAGGCTTTGCATGCCTATACCACAGATAAAGGTTTAAGAAAAATATGAAAAAGAACATTCCTTTGAAAATGGTCAGGACAGAAAATGAATGAACAAACAGCTAAAGTTTAAACAAGTCAAGATATTTTTGAATGACCTCGAGAAAGCCTGAGTAATAATTGATCAAGACCATTTTAAAAGATTTACAAGAAAAAAAACCCTAGCATTTAGTAGGCTCACTTTGTTAAAACAAACAAACAAACAAACAAACAAACAAACAAACATATAACTTGTAGCAAAGGACAAGGGAACAATTGTGTTTGTGTTACTTCTTCAAATAAACAGTAGTCCCTCGTTTATTGCGGGAGTTAGGTACTGGACACCCCCCTCCCCCCCGGGATAAGTGAAAATCCTCAAAGGAACACTAAACCCTTCCCACTCTCTTGCAAGGTTTTATACTCTTAAATGTAATTTTAACAACATACCTACATGTTCTTTACTGTACTGCAAACTTTTACTCACCAGCTCTGCAGAAACAGTGGCTCAGTTCCGGCCCGGCAGATCTACCATGCCAGTTCTGCTCTGGTTCTGGTCAACTCTGTGCAGCCTTTGAGCACCGAAACACATTTTGAAGGTAGCCGGACTTTCAGATGGCCAGCAGGGACCAGATGGTGGTCCGATTGAGTCCAAATCTGGATGGGGGGAGTCCCGATGTGCTCCAGAGAGAACGTCGGACCTACGGCGGCACCATAAGCTCGGAAGTCCTTGTGGGCCGGCAAGCAGCTCTCAGATTGACTGATGAATCTGGAGGTCCGGTTCTGGTCCGGTTCCCGGTGGGTTCCGTGCGACTCTCTGCATTCGCTGGGCAGTAAAGTCACTGAATGAATAAGGACCAAACTTTTGCAGATCAGATCAAAACTTTCCCGCAACAGAGCGTCTGGGTGGGGCACCGTTGGCTTCTGGGAAACGTAGTCCTTATAAGTTATCATTTTCACAACTTTCAGTATCTGTTTCACAAAGTTTGGAGCGATCATCTCTTCTTGCGTTGCTCAATTTGGGAGTGGTGGCGCAGAGGTTAGAGAAGGCGGGCCTGTGATTGGATGGTCACCGGTTAGATTCCCTGGACAGACAACATAAAAAATGTGGGTGAAAAAGGTGAAACACCCACACCTGCCTCCACCCTCAGCTGCCCCAGTCTGGGCCCTTGAGCAAGGCCCTTCATCCCCACCATCTGCTCCCAAACAGGTTTCTCTTGAAAATGAGTCCTTGTGACTCAGTGAGACTACCTGCATAAATTAATGTTAAATCAATAAAAAAAAAAAAGTCATCAGTAACTTTAATTTCACAAAATATCTTGTGTGAACGTCATAAAGTGATGGTTTTAACTCATGATAACAAGGTCAAACAACACAGGGGCGTGGTCATGTACAGTATTCAGTTGGGCTTTCAGTTTCCATTGAAGTTCCTAGAGCAGGGGTCTGCAACCTGCGGCTCTGGAGCCACATGTGGCTCTTTGGACCCACTGCAGTGGCTCTTTCAAGCTTTGACCAAAACTGACACATAACTGAATTTTATTGGTTATACAAACAAAAAAGGACTAGTTCAAACAGTTTTCCTGTCATTTTTTGTACAAATATGTGAATACTAGAGTGAAGGAGTAAAACATACTTTAACTTCATGCTTTATTTCTTTATACGAGTCTAAATAGTTTATAGATTTTTTTAGTTTATTTTAAAAAAAGATGGTTAAAAACTGATCCCCAGCCCCCTTCTTTATGAGAATCTTGTCTTTTACTTTAAATTTTTTTAAAAATCATTAGATATTTTTTGCTTTATAATGTCTTCTCTATAAAACCCCCCTCCAGCAAATCTAAAGTGGTCCACAGGCCACCAGTTGATAACCACAGTTGTAGCAGGTTGTTGCGGCTCCGGACATGGTTAATTTTGTGAACAAAGGCATAAAAATGGCTCTTTTGGTCAAAAAGGCTGCAGACCCCTGTCCTGGAGGATGTACATATTGTGTAAGCTGGTTCCCCAAGAGTCATGAAAAAGTTTTCAGTACAGTAAGTTTAAAACAGGTAATTGCTGCAAACTTTTAATAACTTTTGCATTTTCCTTGGATTTTCTTGGTCATTGTATCTGGTGTTGGAAAAGCACACCTTTATGTGTATAAAGTGGAATTCAATGTATTGTTTTTTTCCCTGACATCAACAGAAGAAACAAAATAAAGTCATAAAAATGTGGTTATATCACAATTAATGATACCATTTCTTACTCGTTATGCTTTGAAACAAGACATGTGACATTCATTTAAAGACTTTTGAGAAACATTTTGCGCCTTGAGATTAAACTTTTCGATTTCAGATAGAGAGAGACACATTTTAATGATTAGTTTTAGGCTGATAAATAATTGCTTGAAAGTTGTACCATGACATGTTAAAAAAAAAAAAATCACTTTTCACTTTTTTCAATTAAAATAAATTAAAATGGACATGTGTTTGTAGTTTTATCTATCAGCAATTAGATCTGGAGGTGATGATGGGCTTTAAATAGATTTATTGTTGGATTATTGTGCAAATGAGGGGACAAAGGTCAGGATTACCCTGCGGTGGTTGGTTTTAATTAGAATTCTTAACAAATGGGAATGAAAATATTAGCTGAACACAATTGCAACCACTAGATGGCAGTTCAGTTTTGCAGTCAAAACTGCAAGAGCCACAGATGTGAACTTTTGATGCAAGGCAGCACAGAAACCTTGCAACCCTATTAAACAGGTTTTGTTTATGCCTATATTTTAACTGTTATCTTAACTGAATAACTTACATTTCATTTTTGTCTTTTTCTTCCTTTCATATTTATTTATTTATCTGGTGTAACAATTTTTTTTTTCAATATTACCTCATGTTTTTTATTTATTTATATATATTATTGGTATAAGAATATAAAAAAAGACCAAAGAAAAACTTATACCTTAAGCTAGTCAGGTGGTAAGAAAAGATATACAGCTGTTGTCTATGAGAAATCATCTGTTATATGAAAGAATATTAATTCAGACAACACTTGACTGAATACCCGCAAAATCTATTAGCAATTAGTCTCACAATCTTTCTCCCGTTAATAATGATGTAATTACTGTCACACATATTTTGGTTTGCATGTATTCAATGCTCTTTTTTATTTATTCTCATTTGCACGTCTTTTTGCATGCCCTAAAGTGTCACGATCTTTCCTTCATAGAGAACAGCTAATTTAATGAACAGAGTGTTTGGATGCCCTGTCATCTAAATCCCTCATCTCCCCGGGAGCCAGTGCTCGTCCAACCGGTTTTAGGCAAAGAGGCCGTTAAGGAAGGATTGTCAGCGGATATGGATGCTTCCAGAGCTCATTAAGAAGCTGTCTGCGGCACGCCAGGCTCTGGGAGACAGAACCGGAGATAGGAAGCAACATCATAAAGGAATTTCATCCATCATGTTCTTCCGTGACATTAATATCTGTCACACACCTCTGACAATGCAATACTGCACTCCTGGAGTGAGACGTCTTTCTGTCACAAAGTTGCAACGCAAGCCAAGAGGGATACTCGAATATGTGTGTGCGCGTTAGTGTGTGTTCATGTGCACGTGTTTTTCTTTTACTTTGCTTGCAGGAGAGAAGTGGATGAGGGGCACAGATGTACTACTCTCCCCACCTTGTCCCTTTTGTGCCACACTGGCTGTGATATTGCAGGAAGAATGTGCATGTGTGTTTGTTCCCCTCACCAGTTTTCGTTGTACCATGCATGAAGGTACTGCTTTCAGCAGAAGCCACTCCAGGCTGTTGAACCAAATCTGGAGTTTGAAACATTCCTACAATGATATGAATAATGTCCAATGTGGGATGGGGCAGTGATGTTAAAGCAAATGCACTGCAATAGTCTAATTAGGAATTTATTTGTCCCTCCTTGCTGTTTGATGTCTAAACTTCCACATACTATGATTTGCTTCACAGAATTAACCTAAATATTAGGGATACACACTATTGGATTTTTGGCCGATATCCGATAAGCTGATATGTTAAAACGTATTTGGCCAATAACCGATACTGATACCGATATTTTATATACGATCCTTTGTCAGAACATAGCCCTCTTATTTAGGCTTATTTGCTACAAAAGTTGTGCAACAGCTGTAAGAGCTGGTGAAATATATTCAGTAACAGCCATATGATATGCATATCACTTTAACTTATGTTAAATGAAAAAAGTTAAATGTTATTTATTAGCATTAGTCACCTGCGATGCTGTCTCACTTGTGGAGGCTTGTTCCAGCCTTTTTAAGTTCAAAGTTTTTGTCTATCCATTGTGCCATTAGACTAATCATGCTAACAGGGCTAACACGACATCTAAATGTCTGAGGTAAAACTCACCCAACAAGTCGTGCTATCGGCCATTAGCTTCTCGAAAATGGAAATGGAAAATGGAAATGACGGCTTGTAACTCCGGTAATGTTACGTCGGAAAATATCTCAGACTGGGGACGATGCAGCGAGGTTCAACGTAGACCATAAATCTTTGGAATCCAACATCCTCACTAATGAAAATAAAACTTCCACACCACAGACATTTTGAACTTTCCTCTCCGACGTGAGATTGGGTAGGCGCACATGACATCATTACGTTGTGCTGCCGCTGTGCTATAACGTCATCAAGTTGTGATGCTGCTGCAGGCAAAACCAGCGCCTTTTATATGTTGGAGTTATTTTAATAGAATGGCCGATGTCCAATATTGAACTATCGGCCAATACCGATACCATGCCGATAATATCATGCATCCCTCCTAAATTTTATTTTGAATTTGCTGAACAAACTTATCATCGTATGCTATATTGACAGAAGGATGGCTGCTGTAACTGAAACATACATAATAAAATTCACTTTAGTGTTGTTCCAGCCAGTAATATGCCACTACTTAGTCATAATAAATGCAGGAGTCCCACAAGGCTGTGTGCTCAGACTTTTGACCCTTGATTTGCTGATACATGACAGTATTGCTATATTCAGCACAAATCAATGTATAAATTCACTCAATAGATTTGCTCAGCATAATAATAATGATGATGATGATAATAATAATAACCATAATAATAATAAAAGTTGTTTTTTTTTTTACATTAACAACACTGATTGGTTTAGAAAAAAGTCTGAGTATCTTACATGCACAGTTTACATTATATGGGATCCCTCCTGAACTTTCAACATCCCTGCTCGGCCAAAAAAGCTCAGCAGAGGAAACATATTCCCACAAAGCTAAAGTCTGCTACATAGCTGACAAGCCATGCAACATTTATTAATTTGTTCATTTGCAACATATATCATGCACAAACAGAAACAACAACACAGTGACAGAACATTTGGCAAAGTAGAAGTTTTTTTGTTGTTGTTGATGGTAGAGAAGTTGGAGGAGGAAGATCTGGTATTTCTGGTGTTGAGCAAGAAGAAGTGCTAATTTGCAAATCTTTCACAAAAAATACATCCATTGTTTTTGACAGACAATGCAGGAATGTGTCCATACACTACCCCTAAACTCCCTACTGGCCAATGTAATCACAAACAACCATAGGCGTTGTTGAGTTGTTTTCTTCAAGCACACAAATTGTTCTGTCTCATTCCACAAGTTCTTTTACCATCTTCATATGATTTATTTAACAATATTTATAAGTTTCACTGGGACATTTGTAAAGATCAGCTAGCAGTGAAATGAGAGCAGTATTGTTCTGCCATTTTTCCACATCAACATGCCCTCAAAGGTCTGACCAATCACATGATACTTAGCATATACCGCGAGAAAAAGGTTTTGCCAGGAACTTGTGTACAGAAAGGGTTTTCAGAGGCTGCACGAGAACAAAAATACGTTGTTTTTGTCATGCAGCTGTGACAACGAGAAGACTTCTGACAGTCTTGTTTGTATGAATCAAGCAGCTTAGAATGACCCTTTCTCTCTTTATAACTTTTAACTGGGACACTATAGAGAGCATCTTGACCAGCTGCGTCACTTCCTGGTGTGGGAACTGCAGTGTGACCCTGCAAGATGACATGGATTTGTCTGTCATATGCAGTCATGTCACTAACCCTTTATTTGTTACATAACTTTTATTGTCTGTTAATGCATCTGTCTCAATTTTTAAATATAATAATTTTAATTAAATAAATTAAAAAAACAAGGTTTAGTGAAATTTTCTGTTTTTGTATTATTGTGCAGCACTTGAATAAAACTGTAAGTTTATGTTGCTCTTATTGGCATTTGACAAAGTTTTTGAGATGAAACTATAATTATGCACTGACTGATCTGTTATATCTGAACACTTCTTCATACATTGTTGCACTTAATATGATTCTCCAAAGAGTGAAATCACCTTATGAATAATGCAGCTGACATTATAGGATTATTACAGACTTCAGATGACTTGTGTTAAACATCGAGTCTCCATTTCAGCTTTTGCTCTTTCCCTCTCTCCCCGTGGATCATAACTAAACTCGGCAGTTTTGACCTGAATAATTTGCCAATAATAGCCAGAATCAAGTGTATTTTGGATGGACTGCCTATTGCATACAACCTAACACCCAAATAGATGCTCTTACCTTACCGAAAGCTTGCATTGGGGAAATAAGAGGCAAAGTACTCAGTCAAGGTTCAAGGTTCTTTATTGTCATTCGCATCACATGTGGTACATGAGGTGGAACAAAAATGTGCACTCAATGTCCCAGTTACACCCAAATATAGCAAAAATATAAAGTTTAAAAAGAATCAGTATACGGTATAAGGATCTAAGATATACACTAAACACTAATAATGTAACTAATATCATATATTAAACAGCAGCCCGAACATGAGTCATCATCTTAACAAATGCAGATTTGTGCTGCATCTTTATAGTATAATTCTTTCTTTTAAATTTTACATTTTGATCAAAAAAAATTTATTTACTAAAACTGCAAACTTCTGCTGTAAAAATTGAATGCATGCACCTACAGCCAGTGGTGTAGTCTTCACAATACGCGGATATACAGAGTATACCCACTAGAAAAGCTTGAGAATTGCAGTATACCCACTTAAAATTGCGCAATGATACATGACATATCATTAGACACATGTCATTGATACATTTAAATGGCAGTTAAACGCTTCCGTAACAATCTGTCTGTATGCAGCGCTTGTTTATTACATTCACTTATCCGGTAAATTATTGTATGACTAATAATGCGGTTACTATTTAATACTTGAACATGTTTTGCTTTGATGCTGTTTTATACATTATATAACATGTTTTTAATACAAAGCCAACTGTTGTACAAAGTTTGTTGTTTTTTAATTCAAATATAAGCATCAGAGAAGTTTGGAAATGTTCAATACGCTTAAAAATCAACATAAATTGACCATTACATTGTACTAACTGGTGTACTTTGGTTTCTATGCACAGTATATGGACACACTACGGTAAAGTTGGTTTTACGTTGGACATTCGCGCTCCGTGGCTTCAGTGGTGTCCAATGTCCAATGTAAAACTAACTTTACCGCAGTATACCCATAACAAAAATGTAGACTACACCACTGCCTACAGCCATATTAAGTCACTGTGACAGTGCCATCTGTTGGGGTGTACGCTCTTTCCACAAACTGAAGAAGTAGGACAGTAGAGGCTGGTTGACAGCCTCTTCTTGGACATTCCCCATAGGTCATTTGTCAGCAGGCAAGCTTGACGAAACTGAAGACAAAATTTGCTGTTGACCATGTTCAACATGAACAAGCACAGACACCGTAGGGGCTACGGATGAGAAATAACAGAGCCAAGCTGAATAAACATCACCCCCCCCCACTGCAGTGAGTGAGTTCATAACAGCCCTTTGACAGTATGAGCCTGTAGGGCATAAATGAAAAGACAAGCATAAATATTCTGCCTAGTTAATATGTTCTCAGTTACACCCACCCTGCATTTACATGAATCACAACAATGTGATGAACCAGCATGTATGAGAGCAGAGACCATATGCTCTTCACTGGTTCAGTATGAGACATACCCTGCATTCTACATGTATCCTCTTCTAGGTTATTAATCATAATTTTAGACACTTAATTAAAAAAAAAAAAAAGCCTTAATCCTCCTGAGCATTGTTTGCTGTTCCGCACCTGTAAAAACACACAGCCACAACAGTGGATGCTCATATTACAGCTGGTGTAAAAAGTATGGTGTTTTTATAGATGAGAATGGAGATATGAGCTTCTAATTAGACCACTGGCTATCTCAGCGGACCTCCTGTCACGGACTGCACTCAGACCCTCTTTTTAATTACTCAAAGAAAAAAAGGATGTCAGGTGAAAATAGTAAGTAGGCTCCGTGCAAGACACGCTGGATGGTTTCTGCAGTGGCGCAGCAGAGATTCAGGCTGAGGCAATGAACGGAACAGAAGTGCTCTGAGTTAAAAAAAAAAAAAAAATGCTCGGAGGATTATCAGTTTGAAATATCGGCAGAAGTTTTCCAGGAAAATGACACACTAACAGCTGGTGTGGGCGGGGCCAAGAACAAAACAGTTTTCTGCTGGCTAGACAACTCCAAATCCTAAAACCTTTGTGGTGGTTTATGTGAGTGCTGTTTTACAAACCTTTTCTCCTAATAGATGGAGAAGATCCTTACAGTTTGTTACTGTCAATGGTCTATTCACTGTATTTTCCCGACTTTAAGTCAAACTTTGTAGTTTGGCCAGTCCTGTAACACATTCATTCAACCTTTATTTATACAGGTTAGTTCCCATTGAGCCATTGAGGACTAATTTACAAGCGAGACTTATTTCAGACAGACAGAAGTACATGAGGAAAAGAGAAATACAAGGGGATTGGAGATAAAAAAAAAAAGTTATCTCGCACTATATCTGCGGGACTCAGTGGGAAAGTTGCAAAAAAAGACCTCACACTTAAATATAGTATAGTCCGCAGTGACTTACATACGTTTTTTTTCCCCCCCTATTAGTGACACAATTTTTGACTCACTCGTTAAATGTCCAGAAACCATCTTGGCTCCATCAAACTGGTTGGTCCACTTCAGTTGTTTACTGCTTGGTGGGGAAACAGTTTGTTGGAACTCCTCTGACTGATGATGCCCTCCGGATGGAGGGTGAAACGATTCTATAATAAAAAACTGTCCAGATGACCCGACTGAGAATTATTAGATTTGGTACCAGGATTATTGAGCATGAACTTTCTTGCTTTGTGAAATACACTTTTAAATACAGTACATGCGACTTATACGCCAAAGCAACTTATATATGTTTATTTTCCTCTTCTTGAGGCAGTTTTTTGAATGATGCAACCTATACTCCGGAGTGACGTATAATCCGGAGTATACGGTACATCTCGTGCTGCAAAACACAACATAAAGAAACTATTTAATGCAAATAAATATATAGACTGTAAGAGTTTAAACCAATTCTGGCCCTGTCTCCTTACTCTTCAGAATGTTTTCAGTTGAAGCACCTAACCTTTAGAGCAGCACTATTCATCTAAACTGCTATGAGGGCCACACTTACTGAAAGAGCCAAAAGCTCAGGGGCCAGGCATCCAGCAGTTATTCTCATTAAGTCAAGTTTTGATGGTTTAAAATCTAGTTTTATTTAAAAATGCACCCATGGTGGGCCGAACTGAGCTCACCCGTGGGCCTGATTTGGCCCCTGGGCCATCAGTTGAATAGCCCTGCTTTAGATGCTTCTCTGTTTTAGATTTTAAAACGCAACCTTCCTGTTTTATTTTATAAACGTGTCTTTACTTTTATCGTATGTTGTCAAAATCCTCAACTTTAACTTCTACCTTTAGCGACCTTTCTGAAATTACTTATGAATTCTCAAAATTTCATTACTGTTAACAGTTAAAACAAACAAACAAACAAACAAAAAAACATTTATTCTCATGCACTTGTAGAACCTTGACATGACTCAGAAGTAACCAGAACCTTGAGTACCAGAGATACATCCTCCTCTATGACAGCCTGAATAAATGCATAAATAAATAAAATAGACAGACTGAAAAGCAAACACAAAGTTGTTGTTTTTTTAATAATGGGGAAAAAAAAACAACAACAACATTGCATCCTCTTGCTAGCTGCTGGGTCGCATACCTCCACAGTTACCATAGTAACAGCCATCCCCGTGGAGAAGAGTTCCTGCTCAATCCTGGTGGCCAGCATTTGATTGAACGGTTGTCATGGTTTGAGACGTAGGATGACGTGCAAGAGAGCATCTGTCAGACATGCTTTACACAGAGGCACCGTTAAAAGCAATGGAAGGTAATGAGCACGCAGGAGCTAATTCAGGCGTGTGTGTGCAGAGAGTAAAGTCAGAGTGGGTCACCGGGGCGTATAAAATGATTTTTTTTTTCATACTTGAGAGAAATACCAATGAGATCTCTGCTCACCTGAAATTAATGCAGTAATGCCAATAAATAGGTCTGAAGATACCATAGATTTTGTGTAAACTGACAATAGTAGGCAGATGCAGCAAGTTACATTAAAAAAGAAACATTATTAAAATGTGTGTTGTGTAAGCACAGTGTCTTCCATGCCCTTACTCTGCATGAAGTTCCTATCCAGTGATAATTAAACCCTTAGCACATTTTCATCTTCTTACCTCTACTTTGCATAATTATCCTCCGGCTACTCTCTCTTGCATGGGATTTTAACAGATTGAAACTGCAGAAAAAGATACTCTCAAAGGATATAATGCTTACAGACTTTTTGGGTTCCTGGACTATCATCAAGGGCACATGTGATTAGATAAGGCCTCATGCACATTCATTATAGTGGCTCATATTTAATAAGCTGATTAGAATAAGTGCAAAATATGTGTGCAAATTCAGAAAGTAAAAGTGGCAAAATATGACTTTAAGAGAAGGTCTGGCAGTCTAGTGCATACATTTGCATTGTTCAGTATTAGTTATGTAGAAATACAAAGAAAATAGAAATCTACAAGTCCTCTGCTTTATATCATTGCATCAAAATAGCAGATTCGAAAACAACACTTAGCCACCCTCATTTTAAATTTGCCATTAGATGCACCACATCGAAGCCATTTTCTGGAAAATAGATGCAAAGCTACTAATTGTAAAAGAAAACAGTCCAAATCAACAGCCATTAGTGAACTACTCTCAGATAGATCATTGTAGAGAGGGACTGAGAGCAGAAATAGAGCCTGCCAATTGCATGAGCAGTTTGCTTAATGTTTATGTCTCCCTTAATGACCTGTTTCATTAGAAGTGTGGAGCTTCGGAAGGTAATAAATGCATTTTAAGGCCTGCAGTAGTTACACAATCTGACAGAAAAACTGAGGGTGGAACAAAAGTTAGAGGTTTGTTTTTGTGTGTTTCATGCTTCAAAATGAGCTGTTTATTTTTTCATTTTTTTGTGTGCATTCATAAAAAAAGCATGAAGCGCTAATGCTGTTTCACTTACAGTGCAACCTCACGTATTTGCTTTCAACAAGGGTTTGCCAAAGTGGCGACACACTTCAGAGCTCTCTGTAAAAATCTGCTGTGCTGTTCGGGCTTCTTTCATCTGCAGCAGGACATAAAAGTTCAAGAAACGACTTTATTTGCAAGTTCATGGAAGGTTGTGAGGCTGTGTGCGATCAGTCAGCGTTAACACTCCGAGCCTCAGAGTATGCATTGATGATGACTCTGTTGATGATGTGATTAGCACCACAACAAATTTAGCCCAATATCTGTAAAACCAACCACCACTTAGACGCATTTTTTGTGTTTGGTAAGGTTTCTTTGCTGTGGCTGCCATCTTGAATCAGGTTGACTCCAAAATGTAGAGTTGTACACTGTAAAATGTATTTTTGACTTTTTGTTGATTCAACATAATATTTTATGTCAGTTGGACAAACTGCATGTAATGTTGTTGTGTTGACAAGAAAGTGTTAGTTAAAGTCTTTTTAACTTGTCAAGTTAAAATCTCACATCCAGCTAACTTAAAAACACGTCAACTTAATATCCTGATATGTCACTTTAACTTTTTGTTAGTTTTACACAGCAGGCCAGCAGGTAGTGATAGATGTTCCAACAAGCTGACTAATGAGCCACTAAAAACAAAAGAAGAAGAGCAGTGTTGTCAAGTTATTATAAGTGATTTTGGGCTTGTTTTACTCTAAAGGCGCGAGTTACGTTGTTTTGGGCTTATTTTGGGCTTGTTTTGAACGTGAATTTGCTTATTTGGGCTTGACTTTCTTTCCGAGTGAAACTAGTTGATTATCTCCCAGCTTAGCACAATAAAGCAAAAAATGAGTGGTAGTAGGTAGTTTGTCCGTTCCATGCCCCCATTCCCCATTTATCGCTCCTGCCCAAGTTGTGAAAGGCGCACACCCAAACAAACAATCATACTGTGGCCGACCACTAGAGGGCTTTACTCACCGCAGATGTTAGGATGTTTTGTTTTTAAAAATATGTAGAAAAAAACATGATTTTTGGCACTTACAGTTTTATAAGTTGTTTTTGGCACACAGTTTTATAAGTTGTAACTAATAACAACTTGAGTTTAAAGAAAGTTTTTTGTTGACTGTGTTTACTATAAGTTTGCTGTTACATATTTAAAATGTATATTTTTATCAGAGCTTAAAAGTGTGTTATTGAAAGTGTTTAGCATAATTTTGCTCTTATGTGTAATGTACATGTAGGTTTATACTTTTGAAAAATGGCCACTGTTTTACACAGTGTGGTGGGTTGCCAGATGGTCTTTTTTGGGCTTGTTGTCATAGAGCTGTCTGCTTGTTTCTATCGTGAAATCTGGCAACACTGAAGAAGAGCTGGATCAGTTAGCATGTGCCTTGTTTTTAGCTAGTTTGTTTGCTAGCTCAGGTCACCCTACACACAAACTCTGGATTTTGGACGTCTTCAGTGTCTGTACAGCAATTTTTGAAGCACCAGAAAATCAAGATAAGAAATGTTTGGTAAGTTTGCATTAATTTATTTATACAGTTAAGTTATTTATTTGATATTGCAAATTTTGTAATGGTGGTTTGATAGTTAAAAATAACATCTTGCATTTATAAGACTAGCCATTCATGTCGTCTGGTGAATCGTTTGCCTGACATTTGGGGTTTCCCACATTACTCATTAAGTCATCCCTGACCAGCATCATTCACAAGGTACCATTCAGTAATGTACCAAATTGTTTGCCAACTACAATGGTGTTTTTCAAGATAGAACATTTTTTGGGCCCATTATCTGCACCAAACCTATTGATTAAAAAAAAATAAATAAAAAAAATCAAAAACTTACCAGTGACTTCAGCTTGGAATGACTATCTTTACAAAATCTGAGTAAAATTACTATTTGAACAAATAAAATGGGTTCCTTTATGTCTAAAATTTGTTTAGGCCACTGATGATAAAGCCACATGCACTCAGGGAGTGAAAGTTAGTGTTTTGATGGTGAATGATGAAGAATACGTTATTGCAACATCTGCGATTCTTGAGGAAGAAGTGGTCCTGTCTGATCTGAAGGACATCCCACATGCCATGGCCTTCATGATGGGTCTGCTTTATGTTCTCAACATAGACTATCTGAAAGAGCTACTTCTGAAGGTATTCAGAACTTAAGGTCCTATAATGAACTTTGATGTTCTTTCAGAAACTGCTTTCTTAGTTTTGTTACAATCTGTCCAGTGGTAATTGCTAATTATAAATGAAGGAAAACACACAGACATGAGCAAAAACATTATTACTTCTTGCCTCCGGAGGTGGGAGACATTTTGGCGCATCAGTCGATTTACTCTGTATTCAGTTATCTGTATTTTGTTTAGCTTTAAAACATAAGCATAGTAAGATTTACCTCTTTGGCAAAGTGCAGTAACCCTAAAACATGCAAAAAGATAAATTTTATACATTTCCCTGCTTTGTTGAGCAAAAGATTACTCTCCTCTGAATCGATGAAGAAATAGTATTGGGCTTTTTTTTTTTTAACTGCCTTTGTCTAAAAGGTGTTTGAACAACACTAATGCTTCCACTGCTCTTTTCACCACAAATAGTCTACTACGCCCTGAGACAAAATTATAGCAATCCATCACAGCTTTTATGTGAAGCTTTATTACATTTTGCCTAAAATACTGATCCAGGAGCTGCATTATTCTCTACCAATCACTATCTCTTTCTCCATCTAAATTACAACACAAGCCTATGTGCACATTGGTTTTATAGTAGCTGTGCTGGGCTAGGCTTTAAAGAACAATGTAAAATACACATTCAGTTAAGAATGAGACAGACTGCTGAGAAGGTTTGACTCCATATTTCCTTTTTCCAAACGACTGCACAGTTGACTTGAGTAAAGATGTATATGCATGCACAAACACATCAGCAAATCTTTGATCCACTCTCCTTTTAACCAAGACCTGTTACGTCCTTTATGTTTTCCAGTCTAGAATTGCAAAGTGACACTTGTTCGTCTTTAACGCAACTTTTTATTTATTAACTGCAGTCATTACTCTGGCTACCAACCAGAAAATTATGACCCAGCATGTAATGTGCCATAAAATTGTTGTTTTAACTCTGTGTTCCTATAGTAAATAAACTGTTTAACGTAATGTTGTTTCAAGCAAACTCGCATAAAAATATTTCAGTTCAGTTTATTTATATTGCACCAAGTCACAACAGAAGTCATCTCAGGGCACTGTACAGAAACATTCATATATAAAAATAATAAGTTAACACTATTTATCTGAGGAGCAGACTGCTTTGAATTTAACTCCATCGCAGAACTCTCACCTTGAGCAAGAATGAAGGTGACAGTGGAAAGGAAAACCTCCCTCATGAAGAATAAACCTTTAGCAGAACCAGGCTCAAGACAAGTGGCCATCTGCTTCGACCGGCTGGGTTTCAGAGGAACAGATACACAATGGCAGGTCAAGAATCACATGTTAAGACAAAATTGTATCAAATGAAAACTATTCAATTTTAACAATTCATTTAAGTAGACGAGGTCAATTTGTTCTCTAGTAGTCTAAGCCTAAGACAGCATGACAAGCCAACCCTAATTATAAGATTTATCCAAAAGGAAAGTCTTGAGCTCAGTCTTAAAAATGGACAACGTGTCAGCCTCATGGACAGAAACTGGAAGTTGGTTCCATAAGAGAGGAGCCTGGTAACTGAAAGACCTTCCTCCCATTCTGCTTTTGGTAACTCTAGGAACCATGAGGAAGCCTGCAGTCTGAGAGCGAAGTGCTCTGTTGGGAAAATATGGAACAACAAGATCTCAAATGTAAGATGGAGTTAGGTTGTTGAGAGCTTTGTAGGTTAGAAGTAAGATGTTGATTTAAATTCTGGACTTGACAGGGAGTCAATGGAGAGAAGCTAAAACTGGAGAGATATGATCTATCCTACTAACTCCAGTTAAGACTCTGGCAGCAGCATTTTGGATTAACTGAAGACTTTTTAAATAAGTACTGTATTTGGACACCCAGATACAGGGGAGGCCGGCCAATAGGGGGCGCTAGGGCGCCGCCCCACTGGTACTTCTGGAGCCATTCACCATTTTAAATTGAAGACTTAAAAAATTTTATAAAAATGAAGTAATAAAATAAAAAATATTTCAAAATATATGCATATATGTTTTTAGTTGTATAAGATAAATATTTTATAAGTAATGATGAGTTATATTGTTTGTTTCAAAAAATGTTTTTCTGATTGGTGATGTATTTCCTGTCCTGGGGCGCACGAATCTTATCCATAGACTCTCGTTCAACCTGGCGCATGCGCAGTTATGCCACGACGTTACAAAA
>JARVLU010000179.1:21850233-21865443 GCA_031762415.1 Simpsonichthys santanae | reverse complement strand
CTGGTTCGGCGCGGTTCGGCTCCGAGTTACGGCAGAATCGACCTACAAACGGTTCTTAGGTCCGGAACCCGTTCGTAACTCGGGGACCACCTGTATACTGTTGTTAACAAAACGTCATTGGCTAAAGCTAAAGACTTTTTTTTAACCCTCAGTTAAAAACCCTTAAAACATTTTCTGAACTGACAATGTAATTCTTTACAGCTAAATGAAGTGAACATTGTTCTCTTTGAACCAGAGTCAACTTCAAAATGCATTTAACCAACAAGATTATTTAACTTGCTTGGTCATTCATGAAATGTAATTTTTTTTTGTAAAATAACTCAGTAAAAAATGAGGACTTTCACTGTCAAAGCTGCATTATATGGCTCAAGAAGCAGCAAGCTAACTGTTTGCAAAACATTTAGTATTGTTTAAACACGGTTTATTTCTCTTTGTTGTAAAAAACTATTTTCTCTATTCTCAAGACAAGATGGCTACCACAGGTAATCAAATTTAGCCAACCTAAAAATTACTATGTCATGTTCAAATATAATGAGCTAAGATTTGATATGGTGGGAGCTGGGCATCATCTACAAAACATGCTCTCTCAACTCTCTACTTTAAACAGATTTTTGTTAAAAACTTTTGGCATTAACTGTTGCAGTCACCACTTCAGTTAGCTGGATGTTTAGACTGTTAGCAAAATATTTCTTGAACCACTGGATACATTTTAATCCAAAATTTTTTGTTTAATTGACTAATACAGGTAGTCCTCGACTTACGTTCGATTTCCGTTCCTACGGGCCGAACGTAACCTGATTTTGCCGTAAGTCGGAGCACTACCCACATGGCGGCCGTAACTCCGGATTTTCGCTATAAGTTGGAAAAAGAACGGTAAACGTCGTTTTAAACACGTTTTTTTCAATGTAACACAACAACAGCGTACTTAAAACGCCGTTTTGCTGTAATTCCAAGCAGTTAGCTAACACAATACTCTCAAAAAACAAAACAAAACAAAACAAAAAAAAAACATAAAATGCTGCATTAAAAAAGTCAACGTGAGGTATGATGATGTCACTGGGGTGGCGGTCGTAAACGCGAAAAAACGGGAACCAAGGCGGTCGGGAACCGAGGACTACCTGTATAAATAAACTGAATTGACTTCTTTCTTTTGTGTAACTTCACATTTTATCAAAAGTGAAAAATACACAACTTCAACTTTTCCTTTTGTTTCGTCCCATTATCCAGTTTTTCCTTCGGGCTGAGTGAGCCTTGAAGATTTTAGGCATCTTGACAGCTTTTCTGTCTTTTTTTTATTTCTTAACTTTTCCTAATTTGAATTGTGAATTGTGCTCTGAGCGAGCGGCTTGGATTTTACCACAAAGTACTTCAAACGCTCCTTTGGCTCTCTTCTAAGTTCACAGAGGATAAAGCGCACAGTTTTTGTGTTACACTTAATTAATTCCCCCTCAGCACAGGGGAAGTTTTGTGTGCAACACTGTATTAGTTCCCCCCTTGGAAGCAACAATAAAATACAAGAGAATCCAAATAGCTCAGGGCCCCTCATGTGAAACTGATCCTCTCTTCCCCTTTGGCCATTTTCTCCTCACAACACCAGCAGCAGTGGGAGTCAACTTAACTTGCATTAGGAGCAAATTGGTAAAGAAACTTTCAAGCGTGAGGGAGCCAATAAGTAAAATATTTTCAAAAGGGGGGGAGAGCGAGCAATTGAGACATTGGCTTAAGCTCCTGCTGGATATTTTCGTGTGTGTGTGTGTTTTGTGCTCATCAGCCTGGCTGTGTGTGTTTCAGCTTTTTTCTCTCTAACAGGTGCAAAGAAAAGACCAATTAAAACGTCTGCGTTGGTTTAGAGTTTCACTTCTACAGCATCAGCTGTTTGGGGAGTCTTTGTCAGATGTGCTCATCACGGAGCGCTTGGTAAAAATCTCTGATCTTCAAGCCACTTTTATTT
Organism: Simpsonichthys santanae; assembly: GCA_031762415.1. NCBI lineage: Eukaryota > Metazoa > Chordata > Actinopteri > Cyprinodontiformes > Rivulidae > Simpsonichthys > Simpsonichthys santanae. Next base: position 21,863,492 of record JARVLU010000179.1, on the reverse strand, counting down.
TATTTTTGTGACTTGTGGGTCTTTGTGCTTCAGATGGTGGAGAAAGAATTTGTGGGTGTGGAGTTTTGGACAGGACGTCTGCAAAACAAGAGATGAAACCTTTTGTAGCCTTCCCCCTCCAGTTTGTGCAGAGAGGAGGCCTGCAAGGAATGCCTTTCCTACTCCAACCCCGCCTGACAATCCCCACCCCGGCGTGCACGTTCCTCAGCATTTCACAGGGATTTGGGCCTTGGGAAAGCCGAGGCGGCTCGGGAAAATCCTTAATCACTTTGGAATTACCTATCGGTTATAAGTGCTACCGGGGTTTCTACAACTTTTCAAAAGAAGCGACAGAGTGGCACCTCTTAAGTCTGGGGAGTCTAGTCCTGATAGTCTTTAACAGAGGATCAAAGTGGGCTGCACTAAATGATCTTAAGACACAAAATAAAACCAAAGCAGAGCTGAAAAGATCATATTTGAGGAGGGGGGTCAAGCAAACATACTGCACTGAGACGGAAAATACACAAATACATCAAATGTGACCAAATATACACATTGAGTTCATTAAATGACTGAACAAATACTGTTTTGCTTCAGCACAAAACCCTCCTTAAACAACCTTCTCCTTCTCTCCCTAGTCTCTCTCGTACTCCCCCTTTCTTTGTCCCCCGTCACCCCCCCATCTTTTTCCTTTCCACCATATTTCTCTCTCTGACTCCTGGGCTCTTTGTTGCTCCACAGAGCTGAGGTCTTTGCCGGCGATTTCCACGCTCCATCTGTGGAATCCGTCATGGCTCCCTCAGCCCTTCACAGTGGAGGCCTGTCACCTGCCCCATGGGGGAGCTTGGGAGGTGTTGGGGAGGAGGGAGGCATAAAGAGGCTTCGCAAAGAGGGCTTTGGGAATGGGGTGTGGGGGTGGTGCATGGGACATAGCCGGGGGCATTGCAACCCCCACCTTATTGGTCAAAATAAGGGAAGAAACCCACACCCCCGTTTTGAGTGGAAACTGTAAGAGCACCTGAGGGGCGAGCTGTTGTTTTGGTTGTAAATGTACCCACGGGGATGGTCATCTGACCTGGTTCTGTTTGGGTTCTGCACATCCATGAACTGGGCAGGATGAGTTGTGAGTTGTTTCCAGTAAAGGGTTAAAGTCCCAGAGCGCAGGTGTTTCTGTCCTGTGACAGAAAATCACAGTTTAGGATCAGTTCAGTTTATTTCTATACAACACTGGGCATGAACAGAAACATTCACATGTAAAATAATAATTTAACATTAATTATCTGAGGAGCTTTGTGTTTAACTCCATCGCAGAACTCTCATCATTCAGCAAGCACGAAGGCGACAGTGGAAAGGAAAAAAATGAACAAATGTAATGTTCAGCAGCTTGAAACAAACTGGCTTGAATTCTTGTTTTACTTTGTCTGATTAAACCACAAAGCAAAGAACACACTCTTTTAGGTACTGGTAAATATTCTGTGTGTGATTATGTTTGATCTATAAATGAGCATTAAAGCTGCAGCGCAGGCCACTGACCAGCAGACATGTTGAAATAACACCATCAACTTTAAGAAGAAACACTTTGGTCTCAAACTGGGAGAAAACCAGCCTGTCATTTAAACACAAGCACAGCTTAACAACAGAAAAGGAAAAAATAGGTGAATATTCATCAAAGTGGTATAAAAATGGTTTGGGAAGAGTCAAGTTTTCAGAACTAGATGAAACACACTGGATTAAACTGAAAACAACTGCACGACAAAGTTTTACAGAAAGTTACAACAAACCTGTGGCATGTCTCATTAAAAGCATGCATTTCTGATGTTTACAGCCTGTTTTACATGTGTGCACCTCTTTCTGACAACAACACATGCTCGAGTTTATGAAAATTAACAAATAAATAAATACAAGTCATGCACATTAACGCCTCTGGTGATGAAGACAGGAGGGAAGTTTGGTGGAAAAGCTGCACCAAAATGGACGGTGGAGACCTGATACTGCTGGGTCAAAGAGCTCGTAACACACCAAAAGACCAACACAAGACTACAGTACTTCTCACACACACACACACACACACACACACACACACACACACACACACACACACACACACACACACACACACACACACACATGGCAGCCATCTTGGATTTTGAAGTGGCAACACAATTTTGATGGTGACCTTTCCTATGCTTAGAAAGAGCTACACACAAAAATGTAAGTTGGTATCAGTTATTTTTTCAGCTCACAGCACAGAGAGATAGACAGACAGATGAATGAATGGAGGGTATTTTCAATTCTACATTTCTGCTCTATGGTGGGGTTCAATAAAATTCATTAGTGTTTCACAATTTATATTCCTTTCGGAGATAAAATGAATGTATTTGAAATAAACTGATTAATTTGTGTGCAAATTAAATAGAAATTGGATTGAGATGTTAAATAGACACTTACTCTGCTGGGAGGTTCAAGGAATCTTTTCATGGTCCAACTGAGAGCAGAGGCAACATCTCTCTGCTTGTCCTTCACATCAGGGCAAGGGTTCTTACAGAACATACCTAAAAAATTAAATAAATAAAAAAACAGAGTGTATTCGTACTCCACTGAGATTAGTTACCTTGTAAATTGATTCTTGGGAGACACTAAATAAAGGAATGTTTGGAAAAACTAAGAGCAAGTAAAAATCCAACCTTGGGAGCAGGAGGAGTGCCTGTTTCTGCTTATTTTGTTCTTGTTCATTGATCGGGAAATAATATGATCCATCTCCTGTTCTGAAACCTGCGACAAGCCCAAAAAACAAAAAACAACAACAACAAAAAAAAAAAAAGCCTATTTGAATTGTATTATCACATTATAATTCAAATATGTTAATATCATCCTGCTATCAAAAGCAACAAAAATAATGTATTCAAAACTGGGAAAAAATAACAAAAAAGAAGAAATATAAAAATTGCTAAATTAAGTCATATATTTGATTATTCTTGCTCATATTTGCAAAATTTGTTGGACGAGGATCAGATTAGATTAGATTTTCTACATCTGCCTTATCTGTCTGTTTTAGCAACTTTTTGACATCTTGCTTTAACTTGTTAAAAAAATATCTGTACTTCTCTCTTGTGGTTGTCTATTGTTGATTGTTCAAGGAAAATCTATTGCTGTATTGTTAATGTCATCATCCTTAGTTTGTAGCCAGGTCTCTCTTGTAAATGAGTCCTCATGGCTCAATGAGATTAACCTGCCTAAATAAAGGTTGAATGAAAATTATAAAAACATTTGTAAATCATATTTTATTCTATACAGTAAAAGCACTGTATAGACTCCAAGGATATAAGTGGTTGATCACACTTGTCAGAGTTTTGAACAAGATAGTGTTTCCAACATTGTGGTAGCACTTTGTCTCACTTCTAACATGACTGCCCCAAACGACAAACAAGAATTATTCTGAATAAATAGACACCAGTTTCCACAGAAACACACTAAACTCTTGTGGAAAATGAAGGAGATGTAGAAAGTAGATAGGAATGATGCAAAGGCAAAGTTTATAGTGATGTGCATGTGAGGCTAGACAGTATGAAGGAAATAAGGGACTTCCAGCAATTGGCTAAAGAGAGAGATCAAGCTGAAAAGGATGTGCAGCAAATAACGAAAGTGTGTTGAAAAGATGAAGGGCATACTTTGAGGAGCTGCTAAATAAAGTGCACAAGAAGAAGACAGATGGAGGAAAGGTAGTAAATGAAGATGTGCAAAAGATTTAGTAACAACAGTACCACATACACATTATACACCCATGAACCAGACAAGCAAAGACCTCTTATGGAATTTAACCTTGACTTGTGGCCTTGACCTTGAAGCAGGGGTGATGAACAGTACACATGACATTCTGTTTAGTGATTATGCATATGTGTATCAAGTTTCATTAAATTATCTTGAGCGGAACAAAAGTTATGGCCCACACAAGCAAAGACCTTGTTTGTGACCTTCAAAAACCATGTTCTGTACGCTTGTGAAAATGATGAAAATTGTAAATGACCCCTTATCAATATTAACAACTGAAACATTTAGGAAAACTATAAATGAGATTGAAGTCACCAACAGATGATCTTATAATGAAATTCAATAAAAAAATAAAATTAGGTGTGTCTAGAAAATAATTTTACAGACAGACTACAGGTACAAGTATTTCAGTTTGTGTACTTGCCAGTAGTAAGCAGAGATACCAAGTAGTTAAGGAGTTAGTACTTCAACATTACCCACTGACTTTAGAAACATAATTATTTTATTAAGAACAAATCAGTCTGCTGTACCTGTGTTTATCTTAAAATAACTCTAAACTATCTTTTTTCATTTTTGTTTGCGCTTACTTGCAAAGTGGAAGAGAAAATGGCATCAACAAGCCAAAAAGTGGCAGCAGTTTGAAGTACCGGGGTGTTTTGATGAGTACAAGAACAATGTTTTGCAGCTGCTATCCCAAGTACTCGTACCACTAACTAAAATCATCATGAATGAACCTGTAAAAATGAAGTGCCTGGGGCCGTACAATCTTTATAGATGCTAAACATAAAATATATTCATCGCAAACTTTTAACATGTCAAAAGAGAGTAGATCTCTTTCTTATTAAGAAGTGAGATCTCCTTACCTTGGGGTCAGGGTGCCGACATATTATGAGGCTGACTGGTCCAGGCCCACATTCATTGAGAATGGCGTAGGCCTCACTTAAAGCAGCATGACGAAGACTGACAGAATCGACTTCTAGTATCTGATCCCCACGACTGCACACAGAGTAAAAAGTGTCAGAGCATCACTACCAACACAATTTCTTTCTGCGTAATGCAATCGAAATGCATACCTTTTCTATCAAGTTTGATTTAAAACTTTTACCTGAGCCTACCATCCATCTTGGCTACAGATCCCAGAGCCAAGCTATGGATGTAGATACCAGGAGTGAAATTCTCCAAAGTCAGACAACAAACTCCAATCCCCAGACCAACACCAGGCTCTAAAATAAAGAACATAACATAAAAGTTCAAGTTAAGCAAATATGCATTGCAATTTATATATACAGTATATATATACAGGTTGTCCTCGACCTATGGCGGTCTCTACTTACGGCGTTCCGTACTTACGGCGCCGCCCCCAGTGACGTCATTGTGACGTCATCGCACCGTACGTTACCTTTTTTATGCAGCATTTTATATTTTTATCGGTTTTTTAGGGTATTTTGTTAGCTAACAGCTTGGAAACACATTTTAACGGTGTTCTAAGTGTGCAGCTGTTGTTTTTACAGTGAAAAAAAAAACGTGTTTAAAAAGACGTAGCGGCTGCCATGTGCTTTCGGGTACGACTTATGGCAGAATCGACCTACGAACGGTTCTTAGGTCCGGAACCCGTTCGTAAGTCGAGGACTACCTGTACATTGTTTTGGTACTGAACCAAAATGAGAAAATAAATAAACCGGTTACCTTCAAAATTTATTGTAGGTTTAAATAAATGAAGAATAAACAAACAAACAATAATTTGAGCCACAGGGTGAGACTTGCATTACTACATGGCTTGATGTGCCACACCATACCACTTTATTTATAGAGCGCTTTAAACAGCAACAAGGCCAACCGAAGTGCTGTACAGCTGAAAAATAAAAATAAAAAATAAAAACATAGCTCCGAATGGAAGAAGAAAACTAAATGGCTAACACTGTAGAATACAGACAGATTAAAAACAAGCTCCTCGGATGAAGAGCAAAATGTCTTCTGTTACAAATAAAGTCCAGTTGTTTCTGTATTGAACTTTTTTATTTTATTTTATCATGTCCTGGATGACTGAGAATCTTCACCAGCATAGGTTAAAAACAAATCACACTGTGTCAAAAGCCAGGAAATTAAAAAGTGTTTTTAAGCGAGACTTAAAAACAGAGAGAGTGGGAGCCTGCCTGACATGTAAGTCATCCCACAGTGTTGAACCTGCAGGAGAGAAGGCCCTGTCACTTCTGAGCTCAAGGCGGTTTCCTGGAACCAATAAAACATCTGATCTGCTGACCTCAGATAACACTGTGGAACATGGCTGCAGCAGATCAGAGAAATAAGAGTAGGGAGAGCTGCTCAGTCATTTAAAACATACAGAAGGATTTTGAACTGAATTCGACTGTGAAGCGGAAGCCAGTGCAGGGAGGCCAAAACTGGTGTAAAGTGCTCTCTTAAATAACATAAATCAATGACTTAAATCTTTGATGAAGAGTTTAATTTTATTATTATTAAAAAGCCATTATCTGATCCTAAAGTTCTTCAGACATCAACATAACCAAACATAAGGTGCAGTAATGGGCCACCGCAGGCACACCCTGAATCCACACCTCTACAGATGCAGCCATTTAACTCAATCATGCTGATCCAATCCTGTCGCAAGGCCACTGAAAGAGAAACGAATCACATAAGAGGTGCAGAGTTACACTGTGACAAACAATGGGAAGAAGACTGGAAAGGAAAATGGTTTTACAGAATTCAGAGACAAGTGGGAGGAATGAGAACAGGAGGAACAGAAGAGAAGAAAGACTAATAACTAGACTAAGATTTGGACACACTGGACTTAACAATATGTTGTACAGAATTCAGAAACACGATGCAGGTCAATGTGAGCACTGTGGACAAGAGGAAACCATAAAGCATGTCATTCTGGTTTGTCAGGAAAACGATCATCACACGGTGTGATCGAAGAATTAGGGGAAAAAAGCAACATTTCATAAAATAAATATGTTACATAATGAAATGAGAAGTAAAAGCATTCAAATAGTATATTTTTTTTAGAAACAAATTAGTAAATAGAACATAAGCATGATTGCAGACTAAATGAGCCACACATTTAGTAATGCACACCTTTCATTGTTTGCCAACCGCCATAAAACGGCATGAAGAAGAAGAAGGCACCTCTGTGGATCAAGAGTTCTGATAATTGAGCTGACTCAGGTGTCCCAAGATAAATAATGTCTGCCATTCGATGCTTGCTATAATTATACGCCTGAAGTGTTTGTGGGGGAACTTTAGAACTGACACATGCCATTTCTTTTTTGTTCTTTGCAGTTTTTGACTATTGCTGTTGGATTTCTTCAGTCAACATTAAAGCATGTTCTTTGGACGAATGTCAGAACACAGGTGTTGACCGTGGGTGACATCAAGCCGATCGTTTCATAAAAATAAAAATGAATTGTTTGGCTATGGGTTTGGGTTTTGCATTCTGTTACTTGCATTTATGATTCAATACAGTAACATAAACAAATTAAAAAAGGTAACAGATAATTGTAAATTTTGGTTTATGATTGTAATACTGGATGTCCGGCCCCTTGAGCAGTTTTGTCGAATAGCCCTGCGACCTGTCCAGGGTGTACACCACCTCTCACACAGTGACTGTTGGGTGTGGGCACCAGTGACCCCCAAGACCCAAAAAGGAAGAAGCGGGTACAAATAACAGATGGATGGATGTTATGAATCACTCTACTGCTGGAAGAGTGACACAAGCTCTCAATCCTCAGTATAATTTGTTCACCAATTTAATTCAAATTGGAAAAAAAAACCAAAACACTTTATTAATCCCAAAGGGAAATTAAATTAATTATTAATTAATTAAATGTAATCACTAGGTATAACTAATTTCTAGAGCCATAAAGATGGTAAGCTCCTCCTAGCCTAATCCCAAAAGTGACAGTTCTTAAACTGTGCAAACTTTGCTAAATTGAATGTTGGTTACACACCATAACTTATCCTATAGACAGCTGTTTGGGCTGAAGGCCTCACTGGTTCAACCAGGGATGGCTAACAAAATAGTTTTTTTTTCTTTTCACAGCAGGATTCAAGTCATTCACAGCTGTATGGCCACTAAAATATGTGTGGAAGAACAGGACAGGAGATTAATATTCCAAATAGAGCATTACAGTACTTAAGGGGGTTGCACTTGCTCATGAAATGTATGGTCACGACCCATAACCAGCTTTTTTACTGTCACTGTTGATGTGAGCTTGACAACCCTGCAAACATTATTTCACTTAGTTCAATCTGCTAATGACCATAAAGAAAAACCATCACGCTGTGGATTTATTTCCTCAGATTATTACTATTTTTTTTTTCTCTTTCTAATGGAATTCCCATTTTTAAAAGGGACCATGATTCCTTTTTAAATACATGTACTGTATAGGAAAATAAACCTACAGCAAATAAAAATAATTAATAGGCAAATCTTTTTTATTTTCTATACAAAAAACAAAGGTATTTTTTAGTATAGGTTAATCTTTAGATAAGTCACTCTTAATTTAAACAAAAATAGTTCATCTGTTTCTTCAATAATATTAGAAATTTAACAGAAGGTTCAAAATTTTTAATCTGCACTTTATTTTGAGAATACAAAACATTTCCTATGAGATTTCTCTTTAACAATTTCCAGTTGGTTTGACATTGTGAAAATAATTGTTGTTTATGTCAGATGATAGAGAATATACTTTTTTGTATAAAAAAAAGGCGATCGGTAAATTGAGACTTATCCATATTAAAAAATATGTTTCATTCGGCTGCTCCCTTCTTCAGGGGTGACAACAGAGAGTGAATTCCCATGAGAGATTTGACAATTGTTTTTATGCCGTGGTAAAACAAGTAATCAAGAGAAAGTCCATAGAACTACAAGTCCCATTCAGCAAATCTGAAATTAAACCATCAGGAAATGCACAATAAGTCAGGAGCACTGGGATTTATGGGAAACAAATGCATTTATACAACATACAAAAATGTGTTGGGCTAAGAAGGAAAATGATATGGAATAAAAAAGAAGAAACAGTCATCAATTCACTTAGAATAGGACAATCAGGTCTCAGCCACACTTTCTATAAAATATGCACGCATCCACCAGGAAAACACCCATAATACAACCAGCCAGAAACCATGGAGCATGTACTGCTACACTGCAACAATACAGTATCCAAAAACATCATCTAATCCAGTCATTAAGGAAGAAAACACATCAGGACTTCACAATAATGGGGCTCTTAGAAAATAAATGACCATACAGTAAAGTTTTTTTTGTTTTTAAAGGCAATTAGATCATTTAGTTGAATTAAAAAAAAAAAAAAAAAATTCTTTCCTGCCTATTCTCCAGATCCACACTTCAGTCCAGTTGGTGGCAGTAATGCATTTAAAATGAGTTTGCCAACCGCCAATAAAAATCAAAAGAAGAAGAAGTAGAATAAAAATCAGAAGGCGAATGCTTGCAGCTGTGGAGTCATCACTGGTGGTTTTCTAAGGTAAGCAAAACGTTTCTTCATAAAAATGTTGCATTTGGTACTTTACAAGAAGCTTTGTTTTTCTTCCTTTGCAGTTACTTAACCAGGTTTTCTCCAAAAATGATCAACCAGGTAAAATGCATGTACTCTGTAGTGTCTAAATAATGTGAAGACAATGCAAGGCTGCACAACCTTAATGTATTGAAATATATATCTGACTTCCTTATTACAGATTAGTTTTAGCATTGCAGTGGTCCTTCTTGGTATGATAACTTAAAGTTTCTTCACTTTAAGAATTCTGTAATTTGTTTACACTAGAAAATCACTTGACTAGCATTTATTTATTTTTTTCTTTTACTGTTCATGTCCACAAGGATATGTGGGAGCCTCCACAGATAAAGGTAAGGTGTTGGTCTGTGTGTGTGCATACACATACACAATATAGCCAACCTATTTTATTTTCTTTAATTTGATGTCTAGCTTGTGACACCATTTTGTTTTTTCTCCTAGGTGTTCCAGGTTGCTGGACTAACTGGTTTAATCGAGACACCCCTAAGGGAACTGGTGACTTTGAGACTTTGAGTGAACTAAGGAAAAAGTACCCAGCAGAAATCTGTATCCACCCTCTCAATATTGAGGCTGTCACTACTACAGGGATCCCAGCTGAGAGAACTGGGCAAAAACTGTCTGCGTGAGTATTTGTGAAGTGTTGGTGATTGATAAACAGTAGTTTGATCGGTCTTGATATTTAGTATTACAGTAAGTCATAAACTGCATAGTTAAGTGCTTCTTTTTTTTTTTTTTTTTAATTAAAACTTTTTTTCTTTACTAGGCATAAACTATTTAACTGTAATGTGACTTTACCTTTTCAGATACTCTGTGAAAGAAGGCTTGATTTGCCTCAATCAGAACCAGAAATCTGGCACCTGCTATGACTACAAAGTTCGCTTTGAGTGCATATGTCCTCTACACTGTGTCGACACCTGCTAATGATGAAAACAGGATGTATGGATCTGCCTTCATCAAACCTGTCTTGATCATTAATGTCACTACAATCTGAGAATGTGTGGTGATTGAGTAATGTTAAATTGTTGGAAATGAGCTAAGCAATTAAAAATAAAATGAATGAATGAGAAATGTTTCCTCTGTATCATGCACACTCTGAAACCTGTTAAAACTTCTAGATCATTTTGACATGATGCTCAATGCTAGCTCCATTTTTTTTTTTGAGTAGCTAAGAACCAGTTTGGAGCTGTTGTACACTTGTGGTTCCAGACATTGCAATAAATGTATCAAAGAAATGTGGAGTAACTGTTTTTAGGTGAGATTTAAAGGATTATATGGACTCTGCCTAATCAGTGGGCAGGGAGTTCTGGAGGAGGAGCTGCCACAGCAAAAGTGATTTTTTATTTATTTTTTTTCCTTCCCCTCACTCAGCTGCAGTAAAAGCAGAATGAAGGAACATTGCTCTATTTTGGTTGTACATGTGCAAAATAAGTGCCAAGCCATAAGTGCAGTAATAACTTCAGTAAAATGAACAGGTAGCAAGTGTAAGTCTAAAACTGGAGTGTGCTCATGCATTCTAGTTCCTAATAACTGCTGGCGACGGAAACAAGTTCCAAATCACTACAGGTGCTGGTCATGAAATTGAATATGAAAGTTAATTTTCAAGGACTGCAAGACAGTCAACGGCTGGCTGTTCAGAACTGTGTCCAAGCACATTAATGGAGGCAAAGGGATGGAAACAATGTAGTAAAAAGTGCACAATAGTGATAACTGCACCCTGGAAAGGCTGGTGAAAGAAAACTCATTCCAAAATGGGGAGATTCACAAAGGGTGGACTGCAGGTGGAGCCAGTGCTTCAACAACCACCATGCACAGATCTATGCAAGACATGGGTTTCAGCGGAGTATATCCACTTAAGTTTACAAGGACTGTCTACAAACACACCCAAGATTCTTGATCACGGAAGAACTATAAGCAAGAGGGCCAAGAATTCCAACACACGGGTCTTATTTCCAAAAATCCCCCCCCCCCCCCACCCAAATAAAATATGGGCCAAGATGGGGTAGTAGGGCAACTGACCTGGGACCACAAAGTCACTACTAGACTCCCAGCCATTCCCACATGTCTCTGAGCAAGACACCAAATCCATAATTGCTCCTCAGGTACTCAATAGCTGCCCACTGCTCCACCTGGGTATATTCCAGGTGCGATGGGTTAAATCCATAGAACCAATTTCATCATTGTATGGGAACATACAATGACATACTCTATAGTACTTTTATAGTTGGCATAGCAATGAATGTAAAGTGTTTTCTCAAAGTTAATCCCAAAGGCAGCAATTATAAACAAAATAAAACAGGATCCAAAATGGACATTTGAGGTACACCACAATAGGTGCAGCTGAAGAAGCATATTCCCCCATGGAAATAGAAAAGGTCCTGTCAGTTAAGACTTGAACCACAACAAAAAAACAAGCCTTAAGACCAACATGTTAAAGTCTTGATAAAAAGATGCTGTGATCGACCGTATCAAAAGCAGAGGTTCATCTAAAAGAACTAAAACAACGGAGCAACTAGAGTCAATCTTTGAAGGAAGAACATTAAACCTCGTAAAAGTACTGTCTCAGTGCTATGACGAGATTTAAATCCAGACTGGAACTCTTCACAAACTTCATGAGAATCTAAAAGCAACACAGAGCTGAGCCGATGGACGTAAAGGAAAAGTGACCAGCTGTCAAAGAGTTTATCGCAAGCAATTGTTGCACAGGTCTCTGCCTATTTGTCTCCACATCATAATATGTGGCATATCTTGCCGGCAGTAAATCTGAATTTTAGTTTAAAATACAAGACTTTTTTTTTTGGTTCAAATTCTGACAAGCAAAGCAACTAGAGTGGGCCCTTTCTGAGGATTTCTGCCGTCCTGAAATGTAAAAGTAGCCCAGCTTAGGGAAGAACTGTTGGGCAACTCCCATTAGACCAGATGTGCGAGAATGACCAGTTCTATCCAATATTTTGGCTTGCTACCTGAAGAAGCCAATGGGGCAAGAAGATAAAAATAAACTTGCCTCCTTGAGCTATGATGTGCCTTAGAAAGACAAACACCCCAGGCCACAGTGCCCTTAGGCCTCTACAGTCTTTATGTCTAAACATCCTTGGATGCTACAAACACCCAAGGTGCTTCAGAAGCACAGCTTTATTAAGTCATTTTGTGCTCTCTCTCTTACTACAAATATAAAAACATCTCTGTTCAATTCAACCTTTATTTATATAGGTTAGTCTCATTGAGCCTCAATGACTCATTTAGAAGAGAGACCTGTTTATGGGCTGAAGAACAATCGCAATGGATAACAAAATATTTGACCCCAAATGGAAAACTATCCCAGTAGAATGTTGACACTGGTAGATTTCCCTCTTGGTTTGCAAGTTTTCATTCACTTCACTTGATTCCTAATTGTTCAAACCTTTCATTGTGGTTTAAATGTTAAGTTTACAGTGTTGTATTAAATGTTATGTGTTTCTGATGTTCAGGATGCCCATTTAATAAACTGAATGCAGTGCATCGTGAGCATTATCTCTTTTCACACCTTGTTACATTTCATCTGAAGAGATTTTTAGAAGGTGGAGTATCTGGGGCTACAAGCCTAATATCCGCCCCCCAAAAAATAAAATACGTTTTTACTGCTTTTGTAAGCAAATAAGTTTGACGTGATATTTTAAAAACGTATTTCAAAAAAAGGAAGATATAAGACATCTTGTTTATTAACAAGTCACCAAATGGATATTGACACACAAAACTTAAATCCTAACATAATCAACTCTAAATTTAGTCTATTATACAGATGAACAAAAATATTTATAGAGCAAAATAATTTGGAAAAATATAAAACACGACTATTTTACAAACTGGATTCCAAAAAATGTTGGGACACTAAACAAATTGTGAATAAAACCTGAATGCAATGATGTGGAGGTGCCAACATCTAATATTTTATTCAAAATAGAACACAAATCACAGATCAAAAGTTTA
>JARVLU010000179.1:21695435-21710779 GCA_031762415.1 Simpsonichthys santanae | reverse complement strand
AACAAAATGTATTTTGTTCCACGGGTATGTCTCAATGGCAGCTTCAAACAGCCCCATTCTTGTGGTCAGCACCACTGGGCCGAGCTTGTAGCTTTTCCAAGGTCGATTCCTTCTTGCCAGTGAGTTTCAGGAACTGCAAGTGGCCTGCGATTCTCATAAATCCCATCATTTCCTCATAGCTGAGAGTTTCTGTTGTAGTTGGACTAATCATTGGCAGGTTTATTATCTAACTAACTGCTTTCAAATTGTCTAGTCATTAGCCAGCAATGTCCACTTTTCACAAACATAACAGTACTGTAGTCCGATCCTGTTACAGGATCTTTGGCTCAAGGGGATAAAAGTACGGTAAGACTTTAACTTGGTTTGAGAAGTGCAACAATGCTTTTTGTTGATGTTAATGTAGCACAGAAATGTAATTTGTTACCAAAACAATTTTCTTGGACTTACAGCGCTTTTGTTTTTTCTTTACTTTCATATTATTCACATTATTTGTAGATAATCAGGGAATATGGTTCAAATATTCAAACTTTTGAAATATACACAGGTTTTAAAAGCAGTAAAAGAAGCTGTGAAAGCTACATAAATGTTAGTAACATATTTAATTGTTGTAAAACCAGGAAATAGCTGCAAACTTTGCTGAACTGTGTTGGTAAAATGAGATGTTTGTATTGCTTTCATTTATCTCAAAAAACCTCTTATATCATGTCAGCTTGCTGTTGTGGGTCATTTTGACATTTAAAACCCAAACTAAATAATTCATTAGTTCATTTTGTGTCAAGTATAAAAGCAGATTTTTATTTTAAATATTCTGTTTTTGTAACATCTTGACATTTATTTTGACTGTTCTCGTAGTTTGGTATTAAGTTAGGACTTTTCGGTTTCTTTTGTCTCATACACATTTTCCAGGTCACTTTGGCGCTCTCTTTGACATTTAAAACACAAATAGTTGTTGTTATTTGTGTCAAATGTGCAAACTGAAACCCTAAATTATTTAGTTTTTGTCACACCAAGTCATTTATTATGATGGCTCTTGTACTATAATGGTTAAAAAGATCTTTTTTCATCTCAGAGGACCCCCCCCAGTCGGTGGTCATTTTGACATTTAAAAATCTAACTTTATGGTTTCATTGGTCAATTTTGCAGTAGACTTAGTGACTTGCATGTTTTACTTTTATACTTTACCCTTGCAGTCATCGCACTAAGTATCGTGAGTGGACTGCACCCCGCCTTTTTTTTTTTTTAGAATGACATTGCATTCATATTTTCTTTTATCTGTGATATTTCTGCAACTTTACATAAATGAATGTTACTTTTTGTTTCCAGAATGCTGGACTGAGTGGTTTGACAGCAATAATCTTTCTCGGAATGGAGATAGGGAAATCCTTAGACGACTACGCAGAAGGAATCCTGGAAAGATCTTCCCACACCCCATTGATTTCGAAGCCAGAACAATGTCTGGTCTGACTCCAGAACAAGCAGAGAATGTGACTGTGAAGTGAGTATAATGTGTTTTATGCAGAGAATCTTCTGTTTTATATAAGTATATTATACTCTTTCTTGCTGTAGAGTGGCAACCTCAATTTATTTTGCACAACTATCGAGATTCACAACAGAGGCGATTGTAGAATCTGACCTTTAAGGTGCTCGACCCCCAGTGTTGGGACCTGATTTTGCACGAAATTTCTCTGACCACAAAGCGTTTGTAAAGCAAAACCCTGACAATGTTGTTGGAGGAAAAGGGGGTGGGGCTCCTGCAGGTAAGAGGTGTTTAACTTTGAGACAAATTGTGATCGCTGATTGGCCAGATGCTGATGAGCCTACTTGATTGATTGACAGGTGGCGGCGATGATCCGACAATTGTAAAATAAATAAATAAATAAATAAATAAAATAGATTTTACTGTACCATTTAAGAATGTCATCATTTATTCAATTTTTGTTCCAAATGCATTCAGTAGTTTGGTGAATCTAAGGTTTGAGAACTGTTTCCTTATAAAATGCTAATGATGCTTTCTTTATTTTTCAGACATGCTGAGTTAAAATTTAGGTCTGCTTGAGCACCCCCAGAAAAGAGGCTAAAATTGCCGCTGATTTACAATAACTTTTTGTTAAAATTTTTCAGAAATGGTTCAAAGTCAGGATTCATCTGCAGAAAAAGGGACCAGCCTGGCAGAAAGTGTGGAGATGACAAAGTTGGCTTCAGCTGCTCTCCACCTTATTGTGCTGATACAGGCACTACAGTGTATTCTTAACAATAGGTTGGCAATTATTTTATGTTTCATTGTTTAGACTGGGCTTTCATTTTTCTTTCTTTGTTCCCTGCAGTGTGCTGGACCCAATGGTACGACAGAGACGACCCCTCTGGAACCGGTGACTGGGAGACTTTGAGCGCATTACAGAGGCGTTACGGTGACGGAATCTGCAGGGAATACATCGAGACTGTCACCACGGACAAGTTGACCCACGCTGTCAACGCAGGGCAGAACTCCCACTTAAAAGTTGTCCTAAATTAAGATTTTAAAAGGTGTAACCCAGCACCAGATTTCCACATACACATATTAAAATGATGAGGTTGGTGTCATTGTGCAGGTTTTTATATTTAGAGCTAACATGTTTGCCTCACCTGCACTGGTTTTTGAGTTCCTCCCACAACTCCCCAAAAATAAGTTTAATTTACTTTTTTTAAATTAACTGTGTACAAACAGACTCCCTTTTATTGGTACTGAAATAAAGGAGGTAACGCAAATCTCCTCAACGCTACTTGGTTGGGGAAAAAAGGAAAATCTTTATCAGCATATAAAAGCATAAGCTGAGTGGCCTTTATTATTCAACAGGTATATTTTGTGTCAATTATTGATGATAACATATATTTAGTTTTTCTTTAGGATTTAAAAGGCAATTTAGCACCTATACACTTTACATCTGTTTTAGTGTCTGTGTCATTTAATTGTCACCTTTTGTTTTTTCTTTCAACGAAAAGATTATTACACCCAAACAAATTGCTTGATTCTGTGATAGTAAAGCAATTTATATTCCTCCCTCTCATTTGGATTAAACAACAAGCACAGCTTTATCTAATCTTCATCTAATCAACGCTGCTTTATTTCAGTATTATCCGTGCGTTGTCGATTTGGTCACTTCAAATGGAAAAGCATGCAGTCTGAATCTAGAATGCCTAAATCTTTATTTATTTATTTAAATTCTTTGGTGCACATCTTTTAATCTTCGTAGTCATTTCTTTCAATAAAAAACTGTTCGACGATATCATCGTACCTAAAGATAAGAAGTGGTTTTGTGATGAAATTGTTTAAATTTAGGGCGGTTTTAATTTATTTTAGTTATGGTTTTATTTTTTATTTTAATATTTTGCTTTTCAGACTTTGTTGTAATTTTCTTGTATTGTAAAGGTGGGTTGACGTTGATGATTTCTGCACACCTCCTATGTAAAATAGTTAATTTTATCTGTGTAAGCTTATCTTTATCTTTATATGTGCTGTTGATTTCTTGCCTTTAAGCTGCTGTATTCATACCCATCTGCTCACAATAGACTCATGTTCAGGCTGCTGTTTAATACACCGTATTATATTACATTATTATTGTTTAGCATAGATCCTTTTGTACTGTTTCTTTTTTTATAGTTTATATTATTGTTATTTTTGGGTGTAACTGGGACCTTAAGCACACAATTTCATTCCACCTCATGTACCACATGTGATGTAAATGACAATGCAGTCACCTTGAACCTTGACAGGAATGACACAAGCTTTTTTTTTTTTTTTTTTCCAAACTGGGCTTTCTAAGACACTGCGACCCCGTTCATAATTACTCTTGCACATTGAACATGTTTAAGACGGACTAAAATGAAAATATAACTTGTTCTGTTGAAATGTCAATCTGCTAATTTGCATCCAGATATTATTTTATGAACTTTTCTCTGCTGTTCAGTGTAAAAAAAAATCTGAACAGAAAAAATATGAAAGGACTGCTTCTAATATTTAAAATAGATGAGTATTTAGAGACGCAATTATTTGGTTATGTAACCATGTTCACTAGTGTCAAGCTACAATCCCAAATCAGCTCCCATTTTAAAAGGCAGTGAAACCAATTATGCATTTTTAGACTCACTCCTAAGGGCAATTTTCAGCCACAAAGTGATCTATTGTGCATTATTTTGTGTGGTGGGAGGAAATCGGAATATCAAGAGGAAATTATCTTTATAGAATAGGTTTGACAGGATATTTGATTTTTTTTGTAAGGTTGGATGCTAAACTATATGCATGCCCCTTACATCTTTCTTGACTACTATACCATACCACTTTATTTAAAAAGTACTTAAAACAGCAACAAGGCCAACCAAAGTGCTGTACAGCAAAATCAAACAAGTAAAGAGCACAGCAGAAAATATACATAGATCACACAGAGGTAAAGATAAGAACTAAATAACTAACATTATGGAATACAGACAAGTTAAAATCAGCTCACACAGTGTCAAAAGTCAGGGAGTAAAAGTGATTTTTTTTTTTTAAACACCAAAGTCCATGCTCAATAATCCATGTAAAATTCCAAAAATGTTCAGTCAGGTTATATGGACAGTTTCTTTTTTGGATGAGATGTTTCATCCTCCATCCAAAGGACTTCTTCAATCTGAGGAGCCACCAAACATATTGATGCCCAGATGACATGACTGAGCATTGTTTAAATTTTACTTGGATAACTGAGCATGAACTTTGGTGTTTTGAACCACTTTGTTATGACTTTCTTAGAGGGCCCAGGAGGCCATTAGCACCAGCAAACTGTTCATATTCCACTATGGAGTATGTTGTTTGTGGAAATCAGTTTGTTTGGTGCAATAGTGGCTGGCTCATCAGATTGAAGAGTCCTTTGGATGAAGGATGAAATGTCTCAGCTAAAAAAAGACACTGTCCAGATGACCTGATTGAACATTGTTGGAAAAGTGAGTTTTCAAATTAGACTTAAAAATAGTGAAAGAAGAACCTGACATGCAGTGTAAGTCATTCCACTGTTTTGGACCTGTAACAGAGAAAGCCCAGTCACCTCTGAGCTTAAAACAAGTTCCTGGAACTAATAAAAGCATCTGATCTGTTGAGCTCAGAGAGTGCTGTGGGACATATGGCTGCAGCAGATCAGCGAGACAGGAGAGGGCAGAACTGTTCAGAGATTTTAAAACATACACAAGGATTTTTAAATTAATTTAAAGGTGAACCGGGAGCCAGTGAAGGGAGGCCAGAACTGGAGTAATGTGCTCTCTTTTACCTGTACCAATTGAAAATTGGGCTGCAGCATTTTGAACCAGTTGATGGTTCAAAGCACCACTAAAAATAACTAAAAACACAAAAAGTGTAGGAGAAATAAACTTGCATCTCACTGAAATATATTACACCCTGATGGATGACACAACAAAACCACACAATGTGTGTTTGAAATGTAAATAGTGTGCAAAGTTTCCTGTTTCAATGTCAAAGTTTCTTTATTTGTCATTTGCACCACATGTGGTACATGTGGTGGAATGAAATCATGTACACAGGGTCCCAGATACATCCAATAAAAGTATAAATTGTAGGGATGCACGATATTATCGGCATGATATTGGCTGATATTAGCGTTAAAGTTCAAGATCGGACATCTGCCATGCCATTAAAATAAGTCGCCGATATAAAAGGCGCTGTTGTTGCCTGCAGCAGCAGCACAACGTGATGATATTGCAGTACAACGCGATGACGTCACGTGTGCAGAGAAAAATTCAAAATGTCGGCGGTGTGGAAGTTTTGATTTTCGTTGGTGAGGATGTCGGATTCCGAAGATTTCTGTACTACGTTAAGCCTCACTACATCGTCCCCAGTCGGAGATATTTTTCCGACATAACGTTACCCGAGTTACAAGCCATCATTCCTGATGTCATTAAGAAGCTATACCTGCTACACCTATAGCACATAGATGAGTTTTACCACAATTTGGACTTGGTGTTAGCTCCGTTAGCATGATGAGTCTTACAGCACAATGGATAGACAAAAACTTTGAACTTAAAAAGGCTGTCCTTCATGCACAGGTGTGCAGAGGATCCACACTGCAGCTAGGAACCTGGAACAAGCCTCAACAAGTGAGACAGCATTGCAGGTGACTAATGCTAATAAATAACATTTAATACTTTTCATTTAATACAAGTTAAAGTACAATGCATATCATGGGGCTGTTACTGAACATATTTCACCAGCTTTTACAGCTGTGGCACAATTTCTGTGGCAAATAAGCCTAAAAAGAAGGCTATGTTCTGACAAAAGAATGTATATACAATATCGGTATCAGCATCGGGTATTGGCCAAATAAGTTTTAACATATTGGCATATCGGATATCAGCCAAAAATCCAATATTGTGCATCCCTAATAAATTGTAAAGAAAAACAATAATAAGATCCAAGATATGAACTAAGAAAAATGTTAAACTTAAAATATGTTAAGCACTAATAGTAAAAAACAGCAGCATGAACATGAGTCTGTGAGAGCAGAGGAGTACAAATGAGCACTACAGCTTGAAATAAATCAGCAGCATGAGATCAGCAGCACATATCAACAATCAAGTGGTATCACAAAGATTTTAGAGATTCATGAGTCTGACAGCTTCAGGGTAGAAGCTGTTGCTCAGTCTAGTGGTCCTACACTTAATGCTTCTCAACCTCCTGCCTGAGGGGAGTGGGGCAAAAAGTATGTGTGCTGGGTGAGTGGGGTCCTTCATGATGCAGGTGGCCCATTTCCTGCATCTGGAGGTGTAAATGTCTGTGATGATGGGGAGACTGGCTCCAACATCTTCTGTGCAGCCTTCACCACTCTCTGCAAAGCTTTTCTTTCTGCAGCTGTGCAGCCTCCATGCCACACGTTGATGTGGAGCACAGAATGCTCTATACTGCACACCTGTGGAAGGAGGTGAGGACCGAGCTTCCTGATGAAGTTGGATCAGGTAAAAAAATAAATAAATAAACGTGCATGAGTAACATTTAAACTGAATTGGTTTCTTATAAGAAACAGTATTTTTTTATTTTATGTGCAGCTCGTTGTAAGGGCAGATTTATGTTTCTGGACATCTCACTATCATTTATCCGCTGCTTTTTTTCAACCCAACAACAGGATTTGTTTGCCATAACAAGGACCAGACGTCCGGCGACTGCATGGACTACAAAGTTCGGTTCGGATGTCCTTGCAGTCACTGAGCCGTGACTCTACAAAAATTAGAACGACGAAAAAAGGGAAATTGATGTTCTTATCACTTCATTAACCTCTGATCCTTCATGTCTCCTGTGTTTCTTTAATTAGTTTTCTTAATGAAAGAAATAAATGGTAATGGGCTTGGGAAAAACACGTCTAAATGAATTTAGACCTGTAACAAACATCTTTCTTGGGTGTTACACTCACCGTTCTTTTTAAAAGGAAACATCACAAGATGAAATGTCACTATATACGACATCAGAGTAGTGAATATTGGCAAGTCTGATTTTCCTGCAAAATCAAGCATGCACTTTAGTGTGAATTTATTTTCTTCTTTTATATATATATATCATGTTTAACTGATGCAGTGATACAAATGAACAGCAAATAAAACACAGATATAAAAACAGATGGCATTTTTTTGGCAAGTTTCTTCCATTTGTCAAAAAAATGTTTACAGCCGAGCATAAAATTATTGTTTTTTTTGTGTGTGAAATATGCAGATGTATGTGTTTCCAACAGATTGTCAGAACGAATTGCATATACAGATGAAAGAAACAGTGCTGTTTGACAGAAATGTGGTGAAAAAAAAGTCATTAAATTAGAATTTTATAGCCTGCCAAGCTTAGTGAGCACTGGCGGAACAGGTATAATTGGTGTTTCATTGTACACAGACAGTATGCTTTCTATTTACAGCATAAAACAGTGCGTTTGGTGCAGGCTTGCTGCAGTTATAACCTTACACTTTGCTTTTTTGGCTTAAATAACACCTTAGCAACAGCTTCCTGAAAATGTGAGTCTGCAAACCAAGAGTGAACTCACATCCCAAACAGCAAGCAGTGCTGGGAGGTACAAGATGATTTCCGCTACCTCAACGGCGTCAACATTTCCTCGAGAGATGAGCCGCGGCGATAGCAGAAAACTTTGCAGTGCACTGCACGGAATTTCAAATGCGCAGAGATAACTTTGCCACTTCCTGATTTTGGAGAAGCCTGTGTACTTTGGGTCGTTTGCCAGTGTTTGCATTGCATCAACTGTTCTGCATTTGGTGCCATTTAGCTTTGAGTGCGTGCGCGCCTGTCTTCCAGCAATGCTGGTTGGAAGGAAGCGAAATATAAAGAGACAGATAAGGGGGTGGGTGGGGGGGTGGATGCAATCTGCTAAGTTTTCCTCTCTACCTTTCGTGATAAAAAACTGAAGAGGCAGGTTCTGCAAGTGGTGGTGAAATGAAATGAAATCTGCAAAACTGAAGAGCACCAGAAGTGTTAAAGCTTTAGAGCGTTATGGCATGCTATTCTCTTCCATTAATCTCCCAATATTCCATGTCTGTGAAGGCCTATTTATAGACCTGGCTATGATTAAGTGGTTAAGCGCTGTGCCACAAAGGGAACCAAGCTCATTTTCTCTTTTTCATTCCCTCTCTTTGTTATATCTTTTCCACCTACTTTTTTTTTTCTTTTCTCTTTCCCTCCCTCTGTGGCTTCTCCCCTTTCATCCCCTCACTCCTTTCCTTCATCATCTTGTTTTTGATAAGCATACACATTACATTATCCATCATTACTTTATGTAGTTTAATAGTGAGTAATCTCAAGGGACGAGTTCTCAAGCACTTTTTTTTTCCCTCCTCTCAAATACGAATGGGACAAAGGGATTTGCATAAACGATGACTGTTGTGATGCTGCACAGGAATGAGTGACAGCCTTGACAAAGAGGGATGAAGCCCCATCTGCAAAGTTTTCATCCACATCAAGCTGAATCACGACTGAAAGGTGTCCATTAGTCGGGAGCAGGGGAGGAGGAGGATATCCGCAGAGGCAAACCTGCTTGCAAAGGTGTCCTTGAGTGGAAGTGGAGCACTGCTCAGGATAAATGGTTAAGCTCATTTTAATGTGCACAGACATGATTAATGGAGGAGAAGAGAAGAGAAGAGAAAAAGTGACCTCACCCAGCTCTGAAGCGGCCTCATTTCATCCCTTCCACAACAGCGAGGGCATGAGCGAGATCAACTCCTACTTTGTGCGTCCACACTGAGGCTCTATCTGCTGGGCCACATCCTGTGTTGTGTTTTGTTTTTCAGGGTTTTGCAAAAGCTTAGATGGCAACATTTTTCTGCAGGGTGGATTTGGCACAAGGATTACTGTAAATGCAGAGGACTTCCATAACAAGTATTTGTCCATTAAATCAACTTCAAGGATGTGTGCATGAGAGGAAAAAAAACAAAACACACACACTTGGGGTTTGAATAAAATTCTTTTTTTTTTTTTTGTCAGAAAATAAATTGTGGTGTGCAAGGCAAACTGAATGCTTAAAGCTGCAGCCATTTGCGTAACGAGTAAAGAACATGCATTTCTTGAAGCCACGCATATTACTCAACACATTTGATGCCAAAATTTCAAACTAAGATTATCTTATCTTTAAAAAAACGACAACATTTTATCAAATCGTAAAAACATTATGTGCAATTGCCTGTGATTTTACAACATACCGTATTCTTCCGACTACGAGGCGCACTTAAAATCCTTTAATTTTCTCAAAAATGGACAGTGAGCCTTATAATCCGGTTAGCCTTATGTATTAATTCTGGTTGTGCTTACTGACCTAGAACTGATTCCATGTGGCACACCTGAACAATGTTGTGAGTTATTGTGAATGAGTTGGATAATGTTTTACTTATCTGATTGTTTTGTTTTGCTTAATGCACCTTAAAATCCAGTGCGCCTCGTAGTCCAAAAAAATATGGTACTGCACAGTGTTGGGAAAGTTGTTTTGAAAATATGACTGATTATCTTTACAACTTACTTTATTTAGACTGTAATAGTGAATCAATTTAAATCACTTTATTAACCTAATGTACCTAATTACATTTAGTAACTTTTGAGTAGTGGCTCAGCGGTCAGTGCCATGGACTCAGTCATGTGTTTGTAATTTGCATCAGGAAGGGCATCTGGCATAAAACAATGTCCAACTCTTTCATACTAGTTTGCTCGTTGAGGTGACCTCTGAAGAACGAATCAGCTGAATAAAACACAAATTAACTATTTTAAATGTTTAAACTCGACAGTGAAAACCTCAACGCTCAACGCCTACTTCTGCCAAACTCCTTATAAAATCTTTCAAACACATAAAATAACATCAGTACAGTAATTTGTCAGTTTTATACAGCATACAGACTGTATGAGTGATTATACATTAGCATGAAGGTTTTAATTTACAGAAAACAGAGATAATTACAATTACAATATTGTGTTATTTATCTGAATATTATGTGTAGTTTTCTTTTCTGTTTCCCTCTATTTGCATGAACTACATCATAAAAAGACATAATGACAATGAAAATGTCATCAAAATGTGAAAGCCTTTTTTTTTCATAATGAATGAGTACTTTAATGTTTTAAGAAACTAAGGAACAACAAGAAACTAAATTTTAAATAGATGCTCTCTCTGATTGTGAACATGACTTGCATAATTAATGAGTAACTGTTGTTTTATTACATATCTTAATTCATTTGTATAATTCCACTACTTGTAATTACATCCCAACCCTGATTTTAGCTGTATGATATTATTTAGAGAATGTGTTGGAAATGAATCCGGGCCACACTATTTTTTTTAACTCAATATTTGTAAATCTGACTAAGATACAGCCATTTTTTATTAGCTAACGTCAGCTGGCTGTGGCAGCCATATTGATTTCAAGTTTCTTTATTGTTATCCATATCACATGTGGTACATGAGGTGGAATGAAACTGTGTACACAAGGTCCCAGTTACAACCAAAAACAGCTAAAATATAAAGTATAAAAAGAAACAGTGTAAGGATCTAAGCTAGATATATGCTAAACTAATGCTAAATGATATGCTAAAAATCTAAGACATAATCTAAACTCTAATAATGTAATGGTATGTTAAACAGCAGCCTGAACATGAGTCTGTAGTGAGCAGACAGGTATGAATACAGCAGCATGAAGGCAAGAAAGCAGCACCATAGATAAGTCACATATCACCAGTTAAAGTGGCATTACAGTAATTTTACTAGGGATTCATGAGTCTAACAACCTCAAGGTAGAAGCTGTTCCTCAGTCTAGTGGTTCTAAACTTAATGCTCCTCAACCTCCTTCCTGAGGGGAATGAGGCAAAATAGATGTCTGTGATGGTGGGGAGGCTGACTCCAACAGACTTCTGTGCAGCCTTCACCACTCTCTGCAACTCAATGTGAGTCAACTCCATTAAGAGATCAGCTGCAGATGTACATCCAGTTATTACTTTCTAAGAGTCCCATTCAAATGTGGTTTCTTGCTCATTAGATAATGTTTTTAATGGGTTTGTTAAAATTTTGTGCTAATATGAGGTTTATTTTTGATGTGTGACACCTGTGTACTCATGTGTGTTTTCCGTTTATCAGCTCCTTTGAGCCAGTATTCACTTACTTTCAATCAGCTCATACTCGTCAGTCCTGCCACGACTTCACCTGTTCCTGTTTAACTATCAGCACAGGTTTCTCCATTTTCCTCATCAGCCCAGCTCTAATGATTCTGTTTCTCCTGGGGTGTCCTGCTGAGGATTTTGTTCAGTGCTGCCACATGAGCCTTTTGTTTTCATTTTTTAAATAAAGATAGTTTTCTTAAATGGAGCTCATCTTGTTTGTATGCTTTCTGGGATCAATTCAAACTAAACCTGATAGATATTTTGCTAACAGACAGGCTAACAAATACTGTACACACAAACAGTTACTTACAGTTTGAGCCCTGCAGATTCTTTTTTTTTTTTTTTTTTTTTTTTTTTTTTTTTTTTTTTTTTTTTTTTTTTGTACCCGCAAGAATCCTGAATCAAGAAAAGCTACAATAAAATGCAAAATTCAAATGTCTGTTTTTTCATTTATTGATTTTTTGTAACCACCTATCATGGGTTGTATTTAAAGATATATTTGTTACACTAATAAAAGTTTATGTTTGTCTGTCAAACACATTTTGCCAGAGTCAACGTCTTGGCAAGTTTTGAAAGCCCCTCGACTGTAGCAGGAAGAATCTGTACCTGCGTTATTTTTAATAAATCCCCCACCATGCAGTTTCAATCATTCTTGAATCAGTGTGTCAAACAGCATTTAATCTAAAAACCCAAATGTGTCCTATTTATGATGTTATAAATATCATTCACGCTGACTTATGTGCAAAATGCATGGCTCTGCTTCTATTATTTAGCTCCTTGCGCATAAAAAACAACAACTTTAAAACCTTCCTACTAAAGCGATATGAGCCTGAAAAGCCATTAGAGCATGACTTCTGAGAGATGAACAAAACAAAAGGGTTATGTCTGTGCCATTCCAGGAGGAGGGAAGAGTTCTGGGCTATTTTCATTCTGACAAGCCACATTAGTTGTGCCAGCTTTTGCCTTTCGGCAACTCCTGTGTGATAGCTGTTGGGGATATTTTGCTTCTTGTCACAGTAAACTGATCCCTAGACCAAAAACACTGAATGCTGAGAGGGTGTTAACTCTGTTTGTAGTTTCTGATCCTCTGTCTGGGGTGATTGTGAGGCCTTCTCATCCCTAGCTGAAATGCTGATCCCTAGATCTTTGTGGAAACAACTGCATAACTGAAACTGTTGCTCAAACGTGACATGTATGTTTGCCTGCCTCAGAACCTTCATAAAATAACTGTTCCAGGTGTGTGTGTGTGTAAAGCACATTTCTGATCATGACTAAATAGCAAAATTTTTACCACATCTTTCAAACCCCAGACTTTGTGGCTATTTGAAATGTCTGAATATACTTTTTGTGTGGTATAAATCAGGGGTTGTTAAACTTTTATGGGTTCAGAGACCCCCTCATGTCTATTAATAACTTGTTTCCAATTTGTCTCTTTCGTGCAATGGAAATACATAAATACGTAAAACCTGTTATTTAATAGTGTTAATACAACTTGTGTACTTTTATACATGGGGTGTTTTTCATTCAAGACACACTTAATTAACAAAGTTTTTAATTTTCATCTTCCAAAAATTACAGTTTTGAGAAAATTAACAGCCTCTAAACCACTTTGAATATTATTATTCACACGATCAACATAAATTGTCACTTCTTCAAATTATTACAGAAAAGTCTTTACATAAAACTGAACAGAATAATAACAGCAGTAGTCATACCAAGTAACAGTAGCAGGACTGAATTTGTAAAGCAATCGATGCCAGAATGCAAATAATAGTTGTGCTGGTGGGGGTCCCTCCTCCAGAACATTTTGAATAAAGTAGATGTGATTTCCTTCATTTTGTTGTATTTTTTAAACTGAGGTTTGTTTGTTTTTTATAGATGTTTTTACTTTTTTATAGAGTTTATAGATTTTTTTTTTTTTTACAGAACATTACAACAAAATAACAAAAAATAAACTTGCACCCAATTCCTCCCGCACTGAATCAGTCAAACATACATAAACCAAAACAAATCACACAGGCACTGAGAAGTTTTCCACATGTGCCACAAAAGGGCTGCCATGTGTCCCAAAATCTTTTTAAGGAGCCCTTCAGGTTATGTCTTATTTTTTCTAAATGAATACATCACCTCTCTTATCCAATGCACAGATGTTGGGGGGGTGTGGGTCTTTCCAGTTGCACAAAATTAGCCTCCTGGTCAGCATAGAGCCAAAAGCCATCACATCCTTCTTGCATTTGCTGTAGGACGTATCCACAGGGAACACCCTGAACAGTGAGAAGAACGGTGATGGGTGTACAGTTTTGCCACATATCCCAGAGAAGGTGTCAAATATAGATTGCCAAAAAGTCTGCAGCTTGGGACAGGTCCAGAATGTATGCAGGCGTGTAACTGGAGTTTGTCTGCAATGATTGCATGCCGGGTCCAGATTGGCCTTTATCTTGGACAGCTTGTCTTTGGACCAGTGTAGCCTGTGCACTACCTTGAACTGGATTACAGCGTATCAGACATATTGAAGATGAGTAAATGTTCTTAATGATTCTTTCCCAGATTGAGTTTGATATGTGTTCATTTTGGTGTATTTTAACGAGTTGTTAAACATCTAGAGACTTGTAATATATATATATATATATATATATTTATTTTTATTTATTTTATATTTTACGGACTCCCAAGCAAAATATTGCAGACCCATGGGGTTCCGGGAACCCCAGTTTGAGAACCACTGATAGAAACTATTTGTAAGATTTTGACACAAGAAAAATGGTAGTTTCTACACATTCAGGTGGACCAGTGTCTACTTTGTAAACTGGACAGTTCTACAACTCAAATGAACTTCAGATATTTTAAACTCATCCATAAAGTCTTCTATATGCGCAAATGATCAATGTGACCATTCTTTTTTCTTCCATGTCTTGCCTTTTACTTATTGCTGTTTATTAAAAAAAAAAACTAATAAGGAATTACTCTGCATAAATAAAAGTTTATTGGAGGAATTCCTGTAACAGAATGCAACGCCTGGTGAGTTTCTCTGTTTCTCTCCAGTTTGTTTCTCTGCAGGCAAGCCTTTGGCTCTCACCAGTCCGACGGGAAAAGTCACTTTTTGCAAGCGTTGCCAAGATTTCTACTTGAAGGCCAAATCATGAAGGCAGACAGATGCATCTGTCCACATTCTGTCTATTCCTCTTTTTCAAATGTTCACGCACGCACACACTCCCACTCACACACATAAACAAACACAAACGCACAAGCACACAGACTGGGGGCTGTTTCCTCATCGTTCACACTGAGAAATGCCCTGTAAGGACATCCTTATCCAGCAAACCAGACTCTGCTGGATGCTCTGTAATAACAACTCCAGCCATCCACCATCCAATCAGCCTGGCTCTCTCCTGTGCATGTGTATGTGCTTGCATGGGTGTGTGCATGTGCGTGCATGTGTATGTGTGTGTGCGGAGGGACGTAAGTATCTGATAATGTGCATTTTGTCTCTTTTCCGAGATTGCAACCACTTCAAAAGCACAGAAAATATTTATTTCCCTGACAAGAACACAGATATGAACACCTCACCTGAAGAGAATTAAAAAAAATAAATAAAAGTAATTGTATTATAATTTTTTGTGTTCAAGTGATTTTGGGTTTATTATGGAAAAATTGGAGCATCTTATCATTCAACTGTTTGCATTAAACTATATATATACGGTAT
>JARVLU010000179.1:21654187-21664467 GCA_031762415.1 Simpsonichthys santanae | reverse complement strand
GAAGACACAGGACCTTCATGGACACCTTTGAGTCATTGAAATGTCCTTGAGCTCCTCTGTAGACCAAAGTATTGAAGAGTTAAATACCAGTAGATCTTTCTGACAGCTAAAACTTGGCCTAAACTGGAGCATGGACTCGTATAATAAACCCACACACAGTAAATCTACCACAAAAAAGCTGCAAAAAAAGAAAATCGAGGTGTTGTAACAGTCCAGTCAAAGTCCAGACATCAACCTGACTGAAATGTTAAAAGAGCTGTGCAGAAACAACTATCTGCAAACCTCAATTTACTAAAATAACACTTTAAAAAGTGGCTAAAATTCCTTTGCAAGTCAAACAGAAAACAGCTAAAAGCAGAATGGGGTGAACTTTTTTTTTTTTTTTTTTGCAAACAGCTCCTTCACATTGACTGTTTCTGAGTCAAAAATCTAGACATGGTGGAATCTCCTCTGTGTTTTTGTACACTTGAAGTAAAATATGAATAATCTTACAGCCCGATAAAGATCAAATCCCTTCCATTATGCCCAGTTATATAAAACCCTAGAACTGAAAGAGGGTTGACACATTTTTTTTCTGTGATTGCATAAATCCAAAGCTATAAGGTAACAATATGCCGAGCATGCAGTAAACTAATTTTAAGCCACATCCACCACCAGTAAAAACCACTGATGTCTAAACTCCATGGGATTATAAATTGAATTGACTATACGTATATATAAAAAAAAAAGCCCTCTGGCTCTGTTGGCTCAGATGTGAAGCTCGGATCAGGTTAGGTTATCACTTTCCAGCTGAATACGGCACCGAGAGAAGGAGTGGTGCAGCGAGCTGAAGGAGAAAGTGAAGTAGTAGAGGCAGAGCCTGCCAGAGGTACGACGGTTTCTCTGTGGAAGGCAAAGACATGAGGAGAAAGAGTGGGGGGTGCCGAGGACTTCCTTAAATCCTGCTCTTTGAATCAACAAGGTGCTCTTGTGTCCAAAATGCAGAAAGTCCTCCCTTCGAAGCTTTCGTCCTGTTTTTATTTTCAGCCTTTTCTGTTGAATAAATCAGATAAAATAAAAGTGAATACATAAATAATATAAACTGATGCTTGTGTGTTGATTTGACCTTTAACCCACCCTTTGCACACAAAGCAGTCCTAAGGGCTGGCATGTAGGAGTGATTTATTTATTCATGCATTATCATGATTTTATATCATTGTTATTTCCCGCCTGTTCTTTGTTGTTTCTCAACACAAGATGATTTCAGTAAAACGTATGGTCCGAAACACAGCGGTCAATACGCTTTCACGCAACGACTGCTAGGCCTTTAAGTTTATTAAGATTGTTATTATCTTGCGCAGTCTGCTTTAGGATCTTGAAGAAAAATAATGAAGACGATCATCTTCATTTCCCCCAAAACATCTGCTTGTCATCTGCTCCCAGGCTTTGCTTTTTCAACATGACAAAAGACTTCAAATTTGCTTCTTGTCAGGGTGTAACCGAACGTGAAAAAAGGGAAAATCTGGTGAAATATTGTCAACAGCAGATAAGGAGAAAGATTAAAACAAAGGCTCTTGATTTTCCCACCGATTTCCATCCGTGCTGGCTCTCTCTTCCTCGTATTGTCAGTAGATGCTTTCTTGTTTACTAAGAATAAAGTGAGGGACTTCATTACTTAGTCTGTTCGCTTCGTTCGCACGCCTCCGGCTATTTCTTTTTTATGTTTCTTGCAAAAGTCACTGAGCAGTCGCTTTTCTTTTCCTCTCTGCTGCCGTGCGATTGCTCGTGTGTTTGTAGAGCAAGTGAGGGAAAAATCGACACACCTTTGCAGCAAAAGTGTACCTGCAGCTCTGATCAGCAGCTAGCTTCTGAACAACACGGGAGGCTGATGAACCCGAAGCAGGAGCTGACATTTTTGTGGCCTGCGGCAGAGCGGGAGGGGAGGGCGTGCAGGTGTCTGTTCAGGTCTAATGGGCCATCCATCCAGACTTTTAATTGAGTGTCTTTTATCTGCCTCCAGTGACCTCTTTAACTCTCAATTTCTCCCTCTTCGTTTCCTTCGTTAATTTATATTTTGTGACACACCTTCTCTTTCCTTCGTTCCTAGCCTTCCTTCCTTTCTGCCTCAGTGCAACCTCTCCTCTCTTTAGCTGCTGGACACCTTCCTGCCCTCGCCCACTTTTAGCGTAATGGCTCATCACTTGTTGTTTTCCATCAGGCGGGCTGCGAGGAGAGACAGCATGACGACACGATGCACTTTCAGCATCAAAATGACACCCAGAAAATAGAGTTTTCTGCCTATTTTCCCTTTGTGTTTTTTTTTTACCCATTTCTTTCCATTTGTCCTTCGCTGTCCTTCCACTCCCTTCGGCTCTCAGCTTGTCTCCTTGTCCTTCCCTCCTACTTTGTTCTCAGCGTTCACGATCAAGCCTTGCTTTTGCCCGTGCTCTGGTCTCAGTGTGCACACAGACAATAGCACCAATCCTTCTTTGACATTGCAGGCTTTTATTTGATTTTATTTATTTATTCCTGCACGTTCCTTTCAATTTCAATAAAAACTAAAGGCCTAGCATCCTTAAAAAAAATGTGCATATCTTCTGCTGCCTTGCCAAAGTTTGAAGGAAAAAAATCATCTTATGTGCAACTTATAGACATTTTAGTCCGACCTTAAAAACAGCATTTTGTTCAAACTGGTGGTATTCTGCCATATCTTTCATGATGTGTTAAGGCTCAGGAAATTGGTGAAAGCTTTCAGCTACTACCTCAACAACCGGTAGCTCCGGAGCTTCAAAGCTAACTGTGTTATAGCTATTTTTTGAAAGCTAAGGCCAATTAGTTTGGCAACCAACATAAATTGGGTTGACTCCAAAAGTAAGTCAGTTGTAGATGTACAGTAGTCCCTCACTAATTTTGAGGGGTATGTTCCAGACACCCCTGCGATAGGTGATAAGTAGGGACATTTTATTTATTTTAGTATTTATATAAATATTAAGGCTTCGTACACTCTTGCAAAGTTCTTAACAATGTTCTGTTTTCTCTAAACTCTAAAAGAGCATAGTGAAAGAGAGCAGACAGACTGATGCCACGGTTACTGATCTAATTAATGCCTGGGGGTGGACTGGCCATCGGGGGCCCCAGGACATTTCCCAAACCAGAAATGTCCCGGCTCACTTTGGGTCGGATCGGCTCAGTTTGAGTTAAGGTTCGGTTCGAGTCTCGCTTGATTTATTTTAAATAAACAATCCATGACACTCTCTCTGGCATCTGTCTCAATGAAGCTCCCACAGCAGCAATGGGGAAAGACAAGCCCCACTTCCTGAAACTTTTTTCTCTTCCTGAGGTTGTCAGCCTCAGAAAGAGAAAGGAGGGGGCCCCTCAATGATCACTGAGCAGCTCCCTCCTTTCTCTTTCTGAGGTTGTCAGCCTCAGAAAGAGAAAGGAGGGGGCCCCCTCAACGTTCACTGAGTGGCTCCCTCCTTTCTCTTTCTGAGGTTGTCAGCCTCAGAAAGAGAAAGGAGGGGCCCCTCAACGTTCACTGAGCGGCTCCCTCCTTTCTCTTTCTGAGGCTGTCCTTTTGTTGAGCCCCCCCTTCTCTTTCTGAGGCTAACAGCCTCAGAAAGCCTGAGCAGCCAGGCCACCGGGAAACAATGTGTACAATCTTACATTGAAAACTCGCAAAAGAGTGAGTCTGAGAAAGTCGAACCGTGAATTATCGAGGGACTACAGTACAGCCTATTTCAAGAGTTTCACTGACATCCATCTATTGACGTGAGACATTTTGCCAACAGTCAAACAGGTCTGACTTCAACACTTAATGCCACTTTTTTAAGAAGTTGCACAATAGCTTTTTAAAGTATGTGTGCTGAGGATGACACCTCGCCACTACCACACCAGTTTTAGCCCATTATGTATGAAACTCTGAGTTAGAGCTATTTTGTGGGTTTTTAAAATTTATTTGGCTGTGGTGGCCATTTTGAATTGCATTATTTGAAAGTAACTAAATTGTAGATGGACTCACGATTACTATTTGAAGGTTTCATTAGGATCCATCCAGTAGTTTATGATATTTTGCTAACAGACTGTTTAGTTCAATAGTTAGTATTGAAGTTTTAAACACAGATATCAATCAGTTGCTACTACCACACCCAACTTTAGATCAGTTTCTGTAAACTCTGAGTTATAGCCATTTCTGTGTTTGTTAAGATTGCTTTGATGTGGCGGCCATCTTAGATTGGGTTGACTCCCATAGTAAATCAGTTGTAGATGTACATCCAATGATTACTTGCTGGCGGCTTTATTAAAAATGTTCTGTGATTCATGAGATATTTTGCCAGCAATGCAGACAAACACAGACACTGGAGAGAAAAAAAAACCCATCAGCATCTTGCGCCAAGTATAACTTTTACAGTCAATGACTTTCCTTACTCTTGAATTATAAAATGTTTTGTCTTTTACTATAGTGTTGATGAATAATATAGACGCCATGTGATTTAACTCTCTTAGTCACAGTTTTATTTCCGTGCATCAGAATATGATCGTCTGCCTTGCACTGAATATCATTTCGCTGTAGTTGATATTAAAGTCAGCCAGCGCTGCACATCAGTGCCTAAATGAAAAAGATGATTATCTCATATGCAAATATCTATATATGTCTGAAGATTAAAGATGATTTAAAACAGAATAACTAAACCTTGTAACTTTTTTTCCCTACGTTGCCCTGGACCCAGCAGTGAGAATTAAAAAGCTTCTGAATTAATTATTGACCTTTGGCTCTGAAGGGAGATAACATCTGCTCCCTGACAAGGAGGAAAGTCTAATTTTACAGCCATTTTGTGCCAAATGACAATGGGAAGAGTGCAATTCAGGGCACTTTTAATGTGCAGGAGAACAGAGGGCTGGAATGAGAGCGACAAAGGTAGGAACGAGGACAACGGAATCTTGTATAATTTGCTGTGACCTGGTTGCAACATCATTTTCTGAACTTTCTAGCTCCATGCAAAGGTCAGTTAGTTGTCATAAATGTTATATTTTTATCACCTGCTGCTAAAGACAAAGTTGAAACAATAATGCGTTTTGACTGCCTGTGTGTTTGTCTGTACCATTAGCAAAATATCTCCTCAATCAATGAAGGATTTTAACGAAACATTCAGAAAGTAATAATTATTTGAACATAACTGATTAACCTTTGGAATCAAGCCAGTTCAACGTGGCTGCCACAGCTAAGCAAACTTCATAAACACAAAAATGTGCACAACTCAGGCAATTTTACAGATACAGAGCTAAAATTTGGTGTGGTAGTAGCTGAGGTGCATCCGCAACTAATGCTCTGAGCATCAACTGACTGTGCAACAGCTGTGTTTAAAAAATTGCCAATAATTTTTGGAATGTTCAGGCTGTTGTTTAGCACACCCTATTATATAATCATTGTTTAGCGAATATAGATCCTCCTTGTATACTGTTTCTTTTTATACTTTATATATCTGTATTGTACGGTGGCCCTGAGGTGTAAATGAACAACATTTGAAAAAATGGAATTACATTCAAGCCAAACTGGGGGTGACAGGTATTTTAGAGTAACAGGGTGGACAGTTGACTCAGGGACTCAATTTATTTATTTTTTTATAATTTAAGCATAAAAACCATTTTGATATCATAAAACTTCATTGGATGACAACTATTACAAATAGTACTGTTAAAAAATATTTTAAAAATTACATTTTTTTTATTACTTAGAATGGTAACGTAATTTCGGGAAGCACAAAAGGGGACATGGCAGTAAACCCAAGTTGCATTTAAAATTAGATTTGAGTATTTTAAATAAACTCATTTTGTGTACATATGATTGTGTTTAGAGGTGAGTCAAGCATATAAAATGAGATTGATAAAATTTATATTAGCCCACCTTTAAACAAAATATACCACATTATGGCATAGGGACTCAAAAGGCACCAAATAGTAGGAATGACCCTACTGTACATTGTTTTGTTTTCTGTTGTTAATAAAGTAAAAAACATTAAAATGAAAATAAATAAATAAAACACCACTTCTGGTTTGACAATGTAATTCTGTTCTTTCTAATGTTGTTTTTTTTTTTTTTTTTTTTTTTTTTTTTTTTTTTTTTTTTTTTTTTTTTTTTTCAAATGAAATTTCGTTTTTTGAAATGTACAAAAGTAATTCTATTTTTTCATATGTTTTTCATTTACATCTTAGGGCCACTGTAGTATTTGCTATTTTTAGGTGTAACTGGGACCGTGAGTACACAATTTCGTTCCACCTCATGTACCACATGTGACGCGAATGACAATAAAGTCACACTGAAACTTGGATAATCTCTGTCTCTTGGGAAAAATAGATTTCATGGATTACTTAACAGATTTTTACAAAACCTGCCAAAAATTATTAATACGTTCATCTAAAACTGTTCATTTTTTGGAGACAAAGCAAAGTAAAATGGCTGCCACAACCAGCTGACCTTGGAATAAACCAAAAATAGCTGTAACAGATAATTCTACAGATACTGAGTTAAAACTTGGTGACGTAGTAGCGGCGCATCATTCCCAACACACGTGCCGAGCGCTAGACATTTTGCCTAATTCTTTTCTCAATTTAACTTTTGGCTTCAATCTTGTTTATTTATTAAACAATAATTGCATAAACCGCTCGACAGATTATACTGAAACTCTCAGAGATCAATAATTGCATGTGCAACCATGACCCATGAACTTTTGGAATTAAACAAAACTCTGTCCCCTTCATTATAAAATGATCTTATAAAATTTTTGCATAAAAAGCAGGGGTTGACATGGATTCCTTTAATGAGTGTTAGCCTCTAATGTAATTACGAGTTCATCCTATTATCCTGCAAAACAAATCAGGAGTGATTTCTTGTCAGGATATTCCAAAACGACATGATAATGAGATAAAAAATCTTAACATCCCTTTATCTTTTTGGCATCTGTGCAGGCAGACAGCTGGAAATCTCTGCGCTAAACTTTCCAAGAGTTTGTTTTTAACACTACGGGATTATGGTAAATCGAAAACTCATCTGCATTTATTTCGTTGAGCGGCGCTTGCTCGAGGGCTGAAGCGTCCTGGGACACTCGAGATGGTCCATCCTGCCTCGTGTCTCCAGTCTCGCTCCCGTTAATGGTGGTTCTTATCACAACCGACAAAACGATAATAAACCGATGATGCACATGCACAGTCACAGTAGTCTCCAGGTTGGACTTCCTCAGCCTGCAGTGGATAATTAGCATCTCTCACATGTGCTTAGGCTTGATTAAAACCCAGTTTACAGTGAGCTGTGCTGCGAGGACGCCATCTGTCACCTGCGGAGGCCACCATGAGACGTACTCTTGCTTGACAGAGTGCAAAGACTGGCGTGTGTGTGTGTGTGTGTGCGTGGTAGATAAAGGAGTGAAAAAGATGGGGCACAGACAGAATCGACAGAGACGGCCGAGGCATGAAGCAACAGGAAGCATTCTATTAAATAACTGGCATTGCTCTCTCCCCATGGGCTGTATATTAAAGACAATTCCCACATTTTTATCGCCGGTAAAGAAAAAAAAATATTGCTTCTGACTGCAGTTTGGAATTTTTATATTATTTATTCTAACTGTTTCAACATGTGCCTGCAGTTTTGGAAATACTCATATTTTGTTTAAACACTTAAAGATTAAAAATATAAATGACTTAGTGGGATTTATCCCCCCTAAACAAATGCATGTGCACTGAATGTAGTGTTTTTCTTAAGTCATTGCTGGAACATGAAGTTCTTCAGACCTCATCAATATGCCAAACACAATACGTGGCACAATTTATCATTGCCTGAAGTTCATAGAATTTATATGCATTAATGCTGTTTCTATAGTGTTTATCTTTGAAGCCGGGAGTCAGATAATTTGAAGTGGGACTCTATAGAAAGGTTGTGATTGATTACTATCTTATCAGTTGTAAACAGGTCCTTGAATGACCTCAGTTTGGAGAAACAATTTAATCCCGACTGTATTGATGAGCTAATAGCTTGCTGGGGTCAAGAATAAAGTGAATTGCTGCCGTCTAAAAACAACTTTGATGTCAAAAATGTTGAAGGTTTTTTATTTATTTATGTAAATATGTTTTTCATAATTTTTTACACGGCTGTAGGTGTTGCAGTACATGGTTATTCTGGCCAAAATGGTATGATTTTCAAGGTTCAAGGTTCTTTATTGTCATTCGTAACATGTGGTACATGAGGTGGAATAGAATTGTGTACAAATGGTCACAGTTACACCCCAAAATAGCAAAAATATAAAGTATAAAAAACACAGTACCGGTATATAAGGATGCATGGTATACGTGGAACAATATTATCATAACACATTATTTTTACATATAACAATAATAATATATAATCTATTACATAATAATTATATATATTATAACATATAAATAACATATTATTATTAAACATTAATAAATATGGTGTATTAAACAGCAGCCTGAACATGAGCAGATTGGTATGAATACAGCAACTTAAAGGCAAAAAAATCATCAGCATGGATAAGTCACATATCAGTTAGTGGCATTACAGTGATTTTTTTAGGCTTTATGAGTCTAACAGCTTCAGGGTAGAAGCTGTTCCTCAGTCTCGTGGTTCTACACTTAATGCTCCACAACCTTCTGCCTGACGGGAGCAGGGCAAAATGTGTGTGTGCTGGGTGAGCGGAGTCCTTCATGATGCAGGTGACCCTCTTCCTGCTTTTAAGGTGTAAATGTCTGTGATGGTGGGGAGGCTGACACTGACAGACTTCTGTGCAGCCTTCACCACTCTCTGCAGAGTATTCCTCTCTCCAGCTGTGCAGTCCCTGACTATAGAGGTAGAGGTTTCCCACTAGAAGTGCACTGGAATTGCTATTTAGCTGTTCTTGCTTCTTTTTGCACTTGCAAATGATCATTGGAATCTATGTAGATAATTTAAAGGAAAATTAAGGTTTATAAAATGACATTTGCCTGAACCGCAATGACATTTTTAAGATTGGACATGCTTTCAGATAACGTGTGGTATGGAGGCTCCACAGCTGCAGAAAGAGAAACTTTACAGAGAGTGGTGAAGGCTGCACAGAAGATGTTGGAGTCAGCCTCCCCACCATCACAGACATCTACACCTCCAGATTAGAGCTGTCATTTCTGACCTGAACCCGGACCAACCTCGATTAGGGCCGGGTCATCATAATGTGATTAATGGGTGGGCCGGGCTGGTCACGAGCTTTTAATTAGGTCAGGATCAGCCGCAATCCAATTATATGATAACATGGCCTGCCATACTTTCACCAGTTACATGTGGCCATTTCACCCTGAGCTGACCAGCCTTGAAAGAGGCAAAAATTTAATTTAAGTTTCAGATGGGACTATACTGCCAGTTTTCGATCCATCGCCCAAATGGACGTTCATTCAGCCGCTTCACTCAGGGGACGCACACGGCCATCGACCCAAACAGGTGAGATCCCAAAGCAGACCTGTGTCAGAGCTGTCCACGTGTCTCAGTAATTCAGAAGAACGCAGGCAGAAATGGGGTTTGAATGCTTTTTTACGACCATGAAAGTTTCACCCAGAATGATGCTTCGCTGCTGTGGTCAGCTGTAGGAAAAATGACTGCTGTCCAGATAACTGGGATTTTAGTTCCTTCACCGTTTTCTTTCTCAGTTCACTTTTCAGAAGAAGGGGAAGTCAGTGCCGTAATATTAATGGATATAGTCCAAAAATGCTGCTCTGGTGAAACGCACTTTGAATCTTGAAAAAAAAAAAAAAAAAGGTCATCCCCCCCATTCCGTATGGAAATGGTAGATTTTTTTTTTTAGATTTTTTTGCTTACTTGTTCCAGCTCTCCAACTCATTTTACACACTTTCTTGAGTTTAGATATAAAGTGGAGGGTATTATGAGTCAATTCATTTGTTTTTAGCATGGTTGAATGCGCATGCATGGTCACTTATGCGTCAGAAAAAATCCGGCCTCTGATTGGCTGCCCTGTGTGCCAATCATGGACGCCGTTGTTTGCGCATGTGTGGTGACCTATGTGCCAGAAAAGGTTGGTCTCAGATTGGCTGCCCTGTGTGTAATCAAGTGACGATTTGCATAGTAATGTTAGATTGATTGGCTGACATCTAGTTAAAAATAAAATTAAAAGAAAAAAAAAAAGAAAAAAAAAATATATACTGTATATATATATATACAGGCAGTCCTCAACCTACGAACGGGTTCCGGACCTAAGAACCGTTCGTAGGTCGATTCTGCCGTAACTCGGAGCCGAACCGCGCCGAAC
>JARVLU010000179.1:21619377-21632787 GCA_031762415.1 Simpsonichthys santanae | reverse complement strand
ACGAGGTATGCAGTGACCGGGGATCGAACCCTGGACCTTCCGGTCCTGAGCCGGCTGCCCTGCCTCTACACCATCTCGGCCCCTTGAAGTATGTTGAGGTGTCCTTCCTCCCAGCAGCTGTTTGACTTTATAACCATCACTGCTCCCAACAAACTCTAAGGATTAAATAAATACTGACCTTTGCTCAATCACCCACTCTACCTATAATACTGTACTGTAAATACTTTGCCATTCTCAGTGTTCAATACATATTGAACATTATTGAACATCATTATTGTTATTATCTTATTTCTTTATACAGTATATTGTTTTTTAAAATTTTAGGAACTTTTTGTTTGAATATTGTTATCTGTTGCTGCTGTTACACTTGAATTTCCAGTCTGTGGGACAGTAAAGGCTGTTTCTATTCTATTCTACTGTACTGTACCATACTATACTGTACTCTACTCTTCTTCTGTATCACACTTGCAGTTGTGTCTACGTTAGTTTTCTTTAAATGTTCCGAAGATGCACTAAGAATTTGTAAAAACAGCCTTTTTCTCTTATGCTCCTCACAGTCTTCAGAGATATTAGAAACATTTTTATATACATTTTTTAGTTTTATTTTGATTTTTACTGGTAGTGGATTATGTTGGCCTTAGATGAAATGTTTTTGTTGGATCTTATCTTTAACTGTAACTCCTATTGGATTCATAGAAAAAGTGTATTTGTCAATGACATGTGGTCTGTGTGACCACTGGGCTGCAGGATTTAAAAGCCTAAACAACAATAAACAAGTTCATTAAAAAAAAAAAAAAAAAAACGATGGAGATGTACACCAGCTTTCATTTCATTAAAAAAAATTAATAACAAAGAGAAACGCATTATGCAGATATTGTTGTTTATAAATTCTGAACCTCATTTGCAATTGGTTCACAAAACAAGTTATTTCCTGTTCTAATTTTTTTTAAATTTATTTAAAGTTTCTGACATGTGTTTTACCTGTTGTTCAGCCTTTTCCACTCAAATCTCAGATCATTGACTCACAGCCCGAAGACATTTCCTCATACCGGGTAAATTCCTGCTCTTTTGTGCGAATGGACACTGAATAATCATGTGTTGGTGGGTCAGTGAGTAAAGCTCAGGGAGTGGATGAGAGGCCATTTCAGAGCGTCTAAATGCTCTTGTTTCTAACAATTTTCAGTGCTTTTTATGCAGAAACATTGACTCAACATGTTGGCCTTTGTTCTGCAGCTGCTGCTGGTTGGCGGGACGCAAGCTGGTTTTTATGGCTATGTGTATTCCTACGACACGAAGGACTTTCAGGAAGGTGCGTTCCATGTAAGTGGAGATTCTTTTGGCGTTATTTTTTGTGTTTTATGTTTTGATTGTGTCTGTGACACCTCTGCACTTTAAACAACAGGGGATCGAGATCCTTAAGCTGAGCTTCAGCTCGTGCGAAGAAGTTAATTCGTGGCTTTGTGGTGACCACTGCGATAATGTCACATTTACGATGAACAAGGTCGAGGAAAGCAGCGGTGAATGGTGTCAGAAAGAAATCATCACAAACTGGGACAAAGCCAATTTCACCTCATTGCAACACGAGTGAGTCAACTTTGCACTAATATATATATTTTTTTTATTGTAGCCAAGACAGGATTAAATACAAAAGAGAGAAAAAAGGTTCTAAAAGTCCAAAATATTAGAGTTTTTCAGATTTTGTCCTATGTTAGACGGAACTTAAAACTTTAACATCTGGAAACTTCTCATTTACGTCCATTGAAGGCAGACGGGTGAAAAGTGGATGGAAAACATGAACGGCGTCCATTCGTGGAAATTTATGACGTACCTGGAGATAAGGAACCGCTCTGACATTGGAAAATCCAACACATCTCCTCAGACCACCATCATCCCAGTTCTGAGGTAATTCCTGTTGAAAGGTGAAGGTGGGCAATGCTCAGAATACTGTATCACATGAACCTTTGGACCAACTTTAATAAGATGATCAACTTAATCCAATATGGCCACCACAACTGATCAACATTGGCCGCCACATAAACAACTATAACTCTGTCAACTCTTCAGATATTGAGCTCAGATTTGTTGATGAAAGTCGTCTGCAACACGTATCTTGAGGGGGATAAGTTTTGATATAGCATTAAATTCATTTTTGTATAAAGTACCTCAAAGTGATGCTTCAGTGAAAGTACAAGTATCTTACCATAAAATTACTTTGGTAAAAGTTAGTCTCCTTAAAAATGATTACTTAAGTAAAAGTCTTAAAGTATCTAACATTTAATGTGCTTGAGTATCCAAATAACATTTCTCATATAAAATGCATTTAAAGTA
This sequence comes from Simpsonichthys santanae, assembly GCA_031762415.1. Lineage (NCBI taxonomy): Eukaryota > Metazoa > Chordata > Actinopteri > Cyprinodontiformes > Rivulidae > Simpsonichthys > Simpsonichthys santanae. Next base: position 21,630,459 of record JARVLU010000179.1, on the reverse strand, counting down.
AAAGTATTAAGTAAAAGTAAATAGAATTTCCAAAACAACATTTATTGGGTGCAATATCCAGTGACAAAAAGTTGGAAAGTTTGAACTGAACTATGAAAGATTGATCTTTAAAAACGCTGATTCTAATGAAATACTGTATATTCATTCAACCTTTATTAACCTTTATTAACTTTTATTAACAAAGCTGTTAGAACGCCCACAGGGTTGTGTAGTTGGCTTGTTTACGGAGCTCGGTTCTGTTTGGCTTGTTTCTTCCTGAATTTATTAGTTCCTATGCTCTTGAATGCACCGTGGCTGTTCCAGCGCTAGTGAATGCACTGTTCTGTGTAAAGTGCAGAGCTCAGTTAGTTTTTTTCTCTCTCTCCTGACACAGATGGAGCCTTGTTGTTCAAGCTTGTTTGCGCTTTACTGGTTTACTGCTGTGTGTAAATACCAGAAGAAACACAGCAAATAAATCACCCTAAACTGGATATCTGTCTCTGTGTTCTGCGCTAACCTGTTAATGTCCTGGAGAACACCAAACCTCTCCTTTTTAGCAGCTACCATCATTTTCGCACCTATCCAAAATTCAGAGTGGCTCCACTGTGAGTCTACAAAACCTATTGTGACGATTTATATCTGCAGATGCATCTAGCTTGTTTACAGCGAGAGCCACAGTTTTCACACAAGCTCCGGTGGAGGGGCTGGTTTGTAAGCGAGATTGTCAGTGAGGTAGAGAGAAGGGGCCTCGTGAAGTCACAGACTGGGAGAACAAACAGGCATTGCCCAATCAGATTTCTTCTAATTTTATATTGTAGGAATGAGTAACTAAGATGGTTAAAGGAAATGTATCGGAGTCAAAGTAATGAAGAAATGTAGTGGAGTTAAAGTGAAATTTTCTAGAAATGTAAAGAAGGAAGTAAAGGTACCTCACAATTCTACTTAAGTACAGTAACAACGTATTTCTACTTTGTTACATTACAACACTGATGTTTTTTTTTTTTTCCTGAATTTGAATATGTCTCAAGATTTACATCTTTTTCTCTGGTAGACTCAGTGCTGAGTGCATAGGCTCATCGTTCATTCATTATGTATAAGTGCTAAAACAATAGGCTCATGTGCTCTCGCTTTATTACTCTTTCTCTTAAGCACTGATTCAAATCATTAGGATACCTTCTCTCGGCTCTCTGCGGCTGTAATCTCATTGTGGAATATTAGATCTCATCTACTGACCTATTACAGACAATGCTCTCGATTGCGCAATAAAGTTTTTTAATTAGAAAGTGTAACTCTGCTCGCAGACATGTTGAGTTCATTGAACCGAAGCACATTATTTATGACGTTTGTGCGGGGGTTTATTGAATGGAAGGATGTTATTGCACTGTTAGAAGTGAGTGCCTGTACAAACCTGTGAGACAGCAAAGAATGAATGCGCTTTAAGAAAAAAATTACATAAACTAAACTTCTTGCATTGCATTTTCAGCATCAACTAATTAGCAAAAACATAAAATACATTTTGTCTTGAAGAGTATTTAGTTCATCTAAATATCGTAAGTTCTGCAGTGCTTTTGTTTGTGTGGCCATTGGCTGTTTTCTTGGCTTTTTTTAAGTGTTTGCTAAAAAAACAACAAAGATTTTGGAAGGTATTTAGCGTGTTTTCAAAAAGTGAAATGAGTTGTGAAATGGACACGTTCATATCAGCGTGAACAACACATTTAGTGTGAAACATATCAGCTTTAAAATGCTTTTTAAAGTACATCTTTTTCACACAAAATGTGAAAACAAAAAAAAACGGTAGGTAGAATGTGTCATTTAAGCTTTTATAAAAGTGAGGCTGTTAATTTTCAGATTGTATTCTTTTAATTGTATGAAGGTTTTGCATATATAAATGTGTGTAATAAAATATTCAGAAACTCTATTGAGTTAGACATCACCAGTTTTTCTAAGTAAAATAATACTGCATTTTTTGGACTATAAGGCGTAAGCAAAAGATTATGAGGCGCAATATCAACGAACGGGTATATTTTCATACATAAGCAACACCAGATTATAAGGCACATTACGCAAAATAAGTTCATTTTGACATAATTTGAGTGCCGTGTACCACATAAGGTACACATGAGGTCAGTAAGCACAACCAGAATTAATGCATAAGGTGCACTGGATTATAACGCTCACTGTTGATTTTTGAGAAAATTCAAGGATTTTAGGTGTGCCTTATGGTCCGAAAAATACGGTAGTTAATAAATCACCAGCTCAATAATAGTTTTAAAGAAAGAAATTGTCTAGTCAGCTTTGAAGTGATATTCTGTCACTTTACAGGCTTATAAAACAACTCTTTTCTTAACAACCTTTACACTTTTGCATGACATGTTTTATCTATGCTCCTCCTGTGTACAGCACAATGTCATGTTTTATAAGTCTTAAAAAAATATTTATTGTATTTATATTTAATGGCAATTGTTTGGCTATCCATGAGCCCTGCCTGGACAAGGTTTTAGCATCTTTCTCTATACTTTAATCTCTATGCTCAATGGCTGATGTTACGACTGATAAGGTAATAACTACTGACGGCTATTATACAGAGCATCATTTCAAAGTTGACTGGACTATCTCTCTATTTGACCTTTTCCTTGAGTCTTGAAGAACAATGTCACCTACTATAGAAGTGGAATAACGTTTGAATAAATCATTCTAATTGATGACATTATATTCTCATTTAAATGTATTTAAGTGTACTTAATGCCTGATGTTCTTTTCTCCCTGTAGGCACTTGCAATGGGTATGATGACTGAGTACTACCATTACATTTTCACTACCCTGGTGAGTGCATCAGCCCTTTTTGTTGGACTGTTGTTATCTAAATGTGATGATAAACCATCATTTTGTTCTGCGGTTTTGCATGTTTTGTGCTTTATGATTATGTGTGTCTTTTTGTTGAAGTGCCAATGTTTAAGTTCGTCATCCAGAGGTCCAAGAGTCTGACATCATTGTTTTCTGTTTTGAGACTAAGATTAGCTAAATTTGACTTTTAAAGGGTTTTTTTTTTTTTTCATGTGTGCGAATTATTTTGAAGCTCCTCCACAAATTGACGAAAATGCTGAGTCACTCTCAGTGACTTCATCCACTCTTTGCATGTTAAACAGATGTGAAACGTTTAAATCGAATGGATTTTCCCTAATCCAGCACCCACTCTTCACCCCACCTGGCTGACCACTACCCTGACTGCAGGAGACAAAGCCGGGTGAAAGTATTTTCCTCTGACTCCGGCTGCCATTTGAAGTTCTCCAAAAAAAAAACTTCTTTGATCCAGCCACTACAAAGATTGCCCACTGCCTTGCTCCAGATGAAAAGCAGCACATCCTCTCTGAGCCCAGAGAACAGAAGACTGAGAGCTCAGATAATAACCCTGAGCAGGACATACTGTAACCCATTTGTTCCATTATCGGCCTAACAAACAAATGAAAAACACCACGCCGTTTGGAGCGCAACTGGAAAGTTAGAGGGAAAACAACCTTAAAGCTCACACATATAACCATCCTTACTCCATTCACATGCATGAACCTGTCTAGATAAAAGAAGGAGGTGACAGCAGGTATGTCATTGCGAAAGACGAGGACAGTGATTCAGTGGCATTGCTGCTGCCTGTTGGGATGGAAACATGCCTACTTTAACACTGGCCAGTGTTTGGCAGAATAAGGTCCAATCTGCTGGCCTTGGCTGCACACTCTGGTACCGAGCCATTCGTGCTGCTTTCGGAAGAGCAAATATTGACCATGGCACCCCTGTTTTGTGTGTATCACCTGCTGCTGTTGCTCTTTCAACTGTGTGGCTGCATCCCAGAGACATCTGCCAGGTTAGATTCCAGACATGCCGTATATCCAGGACAATCGGGTTGTCCTTTTACTTCCACATGATAGATGGCAGACCACCAAAAGCCTGCCTGTAACCTTGAAAGCATTGCCTTAATCAAGGCTACAGCCTCAGCATGAGAAAAACAATCTCTAAAATACCCTCAACTGTACCTCTCTGCTCTCATTTATTGTGCAGCTGCAAAATCCACTGCCGTCTCCTGATTGCTAAGAGGTGTATAAAAAGTGTAAAAGATTCAATAAACCTAATTTCCTCCCTAATATGACTGGTCTGCTGTTTAATTTTTGCATTTAGGACCTTTTTGCCCTCGACATGGAGCCGTATCGCTACAGTGGAGTCAACATGACGGGGTTTCGCATACTCAACACCGAAAACTCTCAGGTGTCATCAATCATTGAGAAGTGGTCAATGGAGCGACTACAAGCCCCGCCCAAACCGGACTCGGGCCTGCTGGATGGATTCATGACAGTAGGCTCAAACCTTTGTTTCAAAATCTGCATGCAGGAATATCTTTGTAGTCGTGCCCTGTCTTCGTCCTAAAGGCTAAATGAATTGGAATTTCACGATGCAGGCAGTTGTGCTCAGGAACAATCGTTTGTACAGAATCATAGATCGGTTTCAATGCCGCAAATACATTTTGTTTTAAATGCAACGCTTGTTTCAAAAGGGAATCGTGTGGGTGTGAGATGTCAATCATAAGCACCATGTTGCAGGGTTCCTGGGGTGAATATAGGAGTAACATAAATGCCCTCTGCGTGGAGCATTGGAGTCGGTGCTCCTGGGTCTAAATGCTCAGTAATGAGCTGGTATGAATGGTAATAGCCGTTTATCTGCCCTCCTGCCTCTCACATCCTCTACTGGGAGCATGGCCAAAATATGACAATCTGTCAGTGTTCATGTGGAGGGAGGGAGCAAATTGGATGGAGATTATGGCCTTGGTTTTTTTTTTTTTTTTTTAGGACGGTGTCCAGAAAAGCCAGGAATAAGGTGATTTGAAAGTGAAAAAGACACGAGAGCTCGTCATGGACGTTCAAGGTCCCTCTCTGGGTCTGTTGTTGTTTACGCTGCCTCCATCGCAGCACCTTCCTCTGAGACAAACACCTTTTTTTTTTTCTCCCCTCTTTCCTTTAAGCCATCCATTCTGCTTTTTTCTTGGCAGATTCAGGGTGGAGTGTGAGATATCTGTGTAGTGTAAGAAACGTCTTTTCGACAAAGGCTTACAGACGAGCCTTTGAAATTGACGCCGCGCATGATGTGTATTCATAAATCAATCACGGCTTTGATTCTCTTACCGATGATCAGAAATGAGCGCACACGCTCAGTCACGGAGACAAACACCTTGCGCTCACCGCCAAAGGCAAACGGCGATACATGTTTTGTTAAGTATTGGAGTCAGCTGTATCTGTTAGCAAAATATCACACAACCCAAAAATGGCTATACAGTTGTCCCTCGTTTATTGTGGGGGATCTGTACCCTGAAGACCAGTGCCAGAACTTAGCCCTCTTATTTAGGCTAATCTGCTACAGAAATTGTGTAACAGCTGTAAGAGCAGGTGACATATTTTCAATGACAGCCATATGCATAGCACTTTAACTTATATTAAATGAAAAGTGTTCAATGTCGTTTATTAGCATTAGTCACCTGAGATGCTGTCTCACTTGTGGAGGCTTATTATTTATTAATGGACGATATCCGATATTGAACTTTAACGCTAATATCGTCTATACACACACACACACACACACATACAGTATATATATAATATAGGTGTCCACACTCTTGCAATATTCTAAACAATGTTTCTAAACTCTAAATGCTCTAAAAGAGCACAGAATGTCATGATTTCAGCTCCCTGCCACCTGCCAGCACTCTCGGCCACGTCCGCTTCGACATGCTGCAGGAAGAAGCGTCACCTTCAGCTGTGTGCAGGAGGTGTTACATAATTTAAAGTAATTTATTTTAAATAAAAATTCCATGCCAATCGTGCAGCTCATCCATCAATCAGTCACATGTTTTTCATGTCCACTCTTACTTTGAAAAACTGTGATAGAGCATTTTGGTCAAACTTTGAAAATAACTTTATGCACCATCTCAAGCTATAACTATGTGTTGTGAATACAGCTACAGCCACATGAAATGTTAGCTCAATATTTATAAAATCCACTATGTTTTAGCCAGTTGTGCATTTTTTAAGATCAGTTAGCTGTGGCAGCCATTTTAAATGGGTTCATTCCAAAAGTTATTATACAGGTAGGTGTGTGTCGTATGTTTAATGACTGTTTTATTTTTATTTTATTTTATTTTTTGCAATTTTCAATAAAACCTTTCCAGTGATTCATGAGATGTTTTGACGTCGGACACATAAGTACACAGACTCAAACAAAAACTTTAGCATCCACCTTTCGGAGGGAGGCGATGATAATTTACAATTCACAGGATTTGATTCATTATTTTAACTGACAAAGTATTTTAGAAAACTGCTTGTGGTATTTTGACTTTTACACATTACAGTATATAGTTAACATTAGCAATAAAATAAAATCTAAATCCGTTTCATACATTTACATGGTCTCCTGCTGACGATTAGCATACCTCCACAGCTTAACCACAAACTCCGAATTAAGATTACTTTACAGTTAATTAAAAAAAAAAGTTTCATTCTGTCTATTTTTTCCTCTTCCCAAAATACACATGCTTATCCATTTTATCCAGAAGTGACTTTACCCACTGATTCTCTGCGTTTGACTAAGATTTATGAAAATGTCACCTGATGTTTACAATGAAGAGCTCTGACACAACATATGCTCCAACACATGCTGTAATGCCTCTGCCGATCAGAAGCAATTCATTAACTCTGTACAGTACGATGTGACTCGTGTAACGTCTCTGGTCTGTGCACATGCTTGAGATCATTGCCAAATGATTTGTAATTACCTAATTATGTCTATGCAAATACGGCTCTCATTTGCATAAACCACGCTTGGAGGACTGAAGGCAAACAGACACAAGAGGTTTGGGGTTTTTCTGTGCAGCTCTGATCAACTTCTCATCAAATGTGCTACTTGGTGCTGTTTTCTTTAAGACTTAATGTTATAATAGAATATTAAAAGAACAGGAAAGGCTACACAGCTGCAAACAAATCTAATAAATTAAGAAAAAGGAAATGTTTGATATAAACTGAGCTTCATACGAGCGTCTGGAATAACATGATGATGTCAATTTAACCTCCATGTTGCGTGACACAGCTGTACGTTGTTAAATGATAGATGTGCAATGGATGCCACTAATATTGCAAGCCTTGTGCAGCAGCAGAGTTCTCTCTTCAGGGCTAAAGCAATAATCCAATTAGCCTGACACCGACTTCAATTATCTGATTTAGTTTGTGGAGTTGACTCCAGGTCACAGAGAATCAATAAAGACTTTTGGAACCTCTTTATTTGGATTTGCAGCTTTAAAAAAAAAAAAGTTAGTGTGTATGTGTGACATTTTAAAGCACCGATGGGAAAAAATTGACAGAATCAAAGTGGTTAACTTCTAGGAACATCAAAGTAATGGACAATAAAAAATAAAAAGTAGAAAAACAGAATGATTAATTGTGAAACACATAATCAAACCTACTTTTTTGCATGTCCAATATAACTTCTGGTACAATAACTGATGCAACTGATTAGAATTTGTGACTCCAAAATGTTTTGCTCGTGCTCTTGTCACTTTAAAAACCTGAACAAAGCTAATTATTCTGTTGGCTGCCCAGGCAATAAATTGGAGGCATTAAAACACTTTCATTATGGAGATTAAAAAAGCAACGGATGGCTGGTTTCTTAAACTGATGAGTATACAAGGAATCAAACCCTGCTACGTATGTAAAGCAATATACAAATGAAACATACCAAAAACAATCTGCAGCCAAAATGCCTCAGAGCAACTTTGCAAAGTAGCGACAGCACACTGCAATAATGCCCTAAATGGAGAAAACTTCAGTGTTTATATATCAAAATTCTGAGCATGAACAAAAAAAATAGAATAAAAAAATAATTGCTGCTGTTTCACTAACAGCCACAACGAGCCAAAAGAGCCACTGGTGCTTGTCTACCACTCAGCTGTTGCAGTTAGCATGCGGCTAACGGAGGAATGATCACCTTGTCACATTACCATAAGCATTAACCTCCTGACCACGTCTACATGATCCTGTCATCAACAAGTTCTGGCCAATTAGAAATAAATTAATGCAGCGAGACGACAAGAAGGAACTCGTTTTAAAGCCAACGAAGGCGCCAACTGTGGAGAAGGAGCAAAATATGATTTTTCCTTAATTAACACAGCATTATAAAAAGGAAATTACAGCGTAATGGCCGCAGAGCTACAAAATGGAGAGGAACAGATTAAGATACACATCTCCGTCCGACACTTACATGGATCATAAAATTTCTCAGGGAACATCTCAGTTACACATTGTTCATCTGCTCCTTGATTGGAGTAACACGACTGCATTTTAATAGGCAAAATATCTCATGAACATAAAAATAAGTTTCTGTTATTACATATTTAATGGGCTGCACTACCTACTTGTAAATTATTAGATTGAGTATTTGTATTAAGTTACCTAATACTTTTTCATCTTGATAACTCTTTTTGTGCTGCTGCATTTCTTTCAATGTTTTTTCCCAAACAAAACATAAAATAAAGTTAACTAATATGGACGTTTTAGATAGAAAACAGTAATTTACAGTTGTTTTGACTAAAAAAACTGTTCATGAAAGCAACATTTAGTTGTGGGTCAGTGTCCCGTTTTGTTTCACTGGGTTCGCATTTCCATTAAAAAAAGCATTTTTTTTTTTTTTTTTAAACTCCTCAAATCATCTTTTTAGATGTGAATTCAATGTACTATTAAGATAAAAGGACTTATCGAATAAAAAAACGAAATACTGTAAGTTGAATTTTCTTTTCCCCCCAACAATTTTACTGAACTGATGTTTTCATTGCATGACAACTGAAGGATGAACCAATGAACAGGCTGTCTATATCTATATAGTAATTCAGATGCATTTAGCTGATAGTACTATTTAATTTATACTGTGTTTTAAGGTAATACCTTTCAGCTGTCATTTCCTTTTTACTTCGATGATAATGAAGCTGTTACATACAGAAAAATGAGCATGTTTTGCCACTACTGAACGGCTGTCAGAGAAGGTATTTGTTTGACCTAAAAATCAGACCGGAACCTGATAGAGGAGAGGCTGACCCGAGGACGGTGATTCCTCTTTTGCGTTGCAGGAGCAGCAGATGCGCCGCAGAGAGCCCGTGGACCAGATTAGCACCTCGGGGGGTTTGGTGCCGAGCCCAGCTGTGTTGTCTATAAGGCAGAATACAACATCTACTCTGTCTAAGCCTCTGAAAGCCCTCTGGAGATTGGTGTGACGAACCCTCCAAAGAGACTTAACAGACAGCTCTTCACCTTGAGGAGTCCAAATTTGATTCATTCGTGTGAACGCTTGGTTGAAACGGTGACAAGGTGCGGGACACGAGGTGAGCTATTGTTTTTCTGCGTGGGATGTGTTGTGTTGTCCGTATGTATGCGTCAGGCAGTCACTTAAAGAAGTGCTCGCCGTTCCTGTGAATTAACGAGCAGTTGGGAAGAACAGGCCAAGGCGGTGCCATCTGTAAATGTCACAGGCACTGCTTGCTCATTTTACACATCATTAAAGCCAATATTCCTAACCTGTATCAGAGCAATCAGGAGCAGGCCATTACTGCGACAGGGGCCCCGGGGGAACCACGACCAAACTCAGAAAGAAAAGAGCAGTGAGGAAGAGAGAGACCGAGCACACTCCTCTCTATCTATATGACACACATACACACACCTGTGCACACTTTTACAGGCGTACGCTTTAACAGGCGAAGAGCACAACTTCCAACAATGAACATACACGTGAAATCAGCACCGACATCACCGCGCTAATAGCTAGTGCATTAACAACAGCGAGGAATGAAACCAGGGCCAATTATACAAGTATCTGTGGGCAGTGTGTATAGAACCCAAATGAGAATCTTGTTATTCTTTTCCCTCCATACTGTGGCGCTCCGAAAGCTAAGCCATTACAAGAGTGGGGGCTCCAGGGACAGCTTTGGGAAATGAGAGTGAGTCTGGGAGTGACAAAACAAAGTATTGAGACAAACACCCACCATTAGCACAGGCAGTTAAACCTCCATTTCCTAATCCTCAGCTGGACTCCAGAGGATATTAACCCTTAGTTTACGAAGATGCAGGACAATGGGATACTGAATTAAGCTGAATTCCTAATATAAACGAAAGGCATTGATAGAGGTGTTATTTTTCCACTTAAAGACTTGGTAAAATGCAATTAGCCTGTGAGGACATAAGCTAAAACTGACAGTAAGCCCAGTCCAATAAGAGTGAAACGTAAATACAGTATGTAACACAAAACAGATTCAGTATACTTCTGACTCTGCCTGAATCCTCTCAGACAAACGTTTAGGTGTGTAAGTTCTTTCATGAGCGTTCAGAAATACCGGTAGATGTTAATGCTTCCTGAAGGACATTCCAAAGTTCTTCCTGATTGCCTTTTGTTTTGTTCTCAGTCAACATTATCCCCCATGCTCCACTGATAAGACCAGGCTGTGGGAAGGTAAATTCATTAACAATAACATCCCGTTGTGTTTTTTCTATTCAGGCACAACTTTGGTCAAATTTAAACCAAATCTGGGATCATTGTTCCACTGAAAAATATTAGATCTTACGTCCCCTCAAACGGTACTGTTAAAAAAAAAAAAAAAACTTTTTTTTAAATTTTTTTTTTAATATTGTATTTGATATGATTTTTAAACGCACTGAAAAAGATGCAGCCCGAATCATGATAAAGCCTCCACCATGTTTTACAACTCACCAGTGGACATGCTGTTAAGATCTGCTACTGGATTTTTGAAAACCCTCTTGTGGGGAGCAACATTACTAATTCAAGTACAGTACACAAAACTGTGTTGTACTGGCACTTGTTATACAGTAGATGAAACTAAAATAGTGAGAAGAAATGATGTGTTATGTTCCCAACAAAGCGCCTAACAAACACTTTAGTTCAGATACGTAAAAATAACGCTTTATTGCTTAGGTTAGGTTCAACATATATTAAAAATAGCGATATTAAAAATGCAAAATCTATGTATACATTTAAGAAAAAGGTCAAAACTGACTTGCTAGAAAACTATATATG
>JARVLU010000179.1:21579774-21591748 GCA_031762415.1 Simpsonichthys santanae | reverse complement strand
CACATCTTAGATCTTAGTAATGTTTTTCTTTTACATTTTATTGTTGGATGTAACTGGGACTCTGTGTACATAATTTCATTTCATCACATGTACCACATGTGGTGCAAATGACAATAAAGACTCTCTGACTCTGACAAAGACCTCCTCAAGTGCAGAAATACTTTAGATGATTAAGTCAAGTCAAGTCATCTTTATTTATAGAGCACAGTTAAAACAGATAAACTGCTATCACGGTGCTTATTAAGAAACCAGTCCCATATTTCAAATGCTCTCTCTTTACTAACAAGTGCAGATTTTCTACATAATTATCACTGATATCATAACTGATAATTTATCAGTTACAAGTGAGAAAACTGTTCCATCTCCAAAAGCTCAAATCTGTCAGTCCAGCTGCTTTTAAAATGTAGAGTGAATGTGCTCTGTCAAATATGGAGTTCATTTTATTCTTTGGTGTGTCAAGTTTCTCTGTATAATGAGTTGTGACACTGAACTTATGCGTGTCACAACAGCATTGTGTCAACTCATGAACATACCTGTTTTGAACTTATGACAGATCATTCAAGACTCTGTTAAACCGCCTTCAGTTGTAATCATTCAGGCAAAGCAAAACCAAACACACGAGTTGAGTCTGAAAGGATATTTCATTCATGTATTTTTTAAGGTTTTGATTTTTCCGAACACCATAAACCAATGATTTAAAATGATATTACTTTAACATCTCAGAAGAAAATACAGGTGGTCACCGACTTACGGCGCCATCGACTTACGGCGCCACCTCCAGTGACGTCATTACACCTTACGTTGTCTTTTTATGCAGCATTTTATGTTATTTTTTTTTTTTTTTTCGATTTTTTTGAGGGTATTTTGTTAGCTGACTGCTTGGAAACACATTAAAACGGCGTTCTAAGTATGCTGGTGTTGTTTTACATTGAAAAAAAAACGTGTTTAAAAAGACGTTACGGCCGCCATATGGTTTCAGTTTCGAGTTCCAGCCGAAAATCCGGAGTTACAGCAGCCATGTGGTTTCAGTTTCGAGTTACAGCTGAAAATCCGGAGTTAAGGCAGCCATGTGGCCGGCGCTCCGACTTACGGCAAATCGAGTTACGAACGGGCCGTAGGAACGGCTCTCGTTCGTAACTCGGGGACTGCCTGTATATGCAGGTTGGGTCTCAGAGTGGCCGAGCTCTTGTCAGCTTGAATTTTCAAACATGACGGAGCGACGACAGACAATGCACATAAATCACTCACTCTCTTTGCAGACGTGAGAGCCAGCAGCAGAGCTGTTTTAAAAGATAAAAACTTCAATGACACTTCACTTAACGGTTAAAACGGAGCCTTAAGTAAGGCACGTAAGACTAACATCAGGTCCCACTGAGGAGCAAGGGGGCGTGTCTCAGGTCTGTGACGCCGCACTCCTTTTAGAAAACGCTTCATCAGCGAATGATTAAATAACGTCCTGTCCCCAAAACCTTCGTGGCATGATGAAATAGCAGCCGCGTAAACTTGAATGGTACTGAAAGCTAGCTTCCTGTCCATTAACAACTGCAAATATGACAGGACGCAGCCAATCTTGCATGACGTAGTATCAACATCTTTTTCAGCGCACCAACGCTGAAAACTAGCCCATTTTGACGCATACAGAGCCATTGTGGAACCCGCTCGTGCGTCTTGAATAGTTTGGACGACAGCTGGTGAGAGGCCCAAACACCTTAGGCGGTTCCGCTCAGCCTCCAAGCCCAGAGGGGCTGGCCTATCTCCGGAAAACTCGTGATCGCCCGCCCTGCCTGAAGGAGCGCGTCTTTCCTCCACTGAAGCTGCAGAGGTTGGTCCACCAACAGCTGCTGCAGATCAGGGAACCACGCTGCAGTTTTTTTGCTCTGGGGCTACGAGGATGAGTGATAACTTCGCCCTCCGTACACGTTCCAGGACGTGTGGGATGAGGGGGACCGGAGGAAACGCATACAGCAGTTTCTTTGGCCATGAGCTGTGCGCAAAAGCGTCCACTCCTAGGGGAGGATTGTCTCTCGAGCTCAGTGAGAACCACAGATAACACTGTGCGTTCTCCCGTGATGCAAACAGGTCCACTGCTGCGCGTCTGAACCTGGTCCAGATCTGATCGATCACCTCAGGATGGAGAGCCCAGTCTCCATGCCGTGGGCCGCCCCTGGACATGATGTCCGCACCTCTGTTCAAAACTCCCGGAATGTACACAGCTTTCAGTGAAAGCAGGTGTAATTGTGCCCAGAGCAGGAGCCTCTTGGACACCTGCAGTAGTTGGGCCGAGCGCACGCCGCCCTGGCGATTGATGTACAATGCTGCCACCTTGTTGTTGGTGTGAATCAGTACATGTTGATTTTGAAGCTGGGGAGCAAAGTGCTGCACTACTTTGAACACCGTGAGCAGCTCCAACTCATTGATGTGGAGGCGAATGTGAGCTGGCCAGCTGGCTCCTACGGTTTGTGATAAGCAGGTCGCCCCCAGCCTGACAGGCAGGCATCCGTGAAAACCGAGACATGTGACGTAGGTGTGGTCATGGAGACTCCCTCCGTCAACACTAGGGGGTTTCCCCAGTGACGTAGATTGGTTCCCATGGAGGGGGGAACCAGGATCATCACGGGGTCTACGTGCAGACGGGCAAACCAACGCTGCAGTGACCTCATGTGGAGGAGACAACAACATGAGCGGCAGCCATCATTCCGAGGAGACACATCACGGTCACCGCGGTAACCACTCTTCCGGGTCTGACGCGCCTGAGCTGGGCTGACAGGTCGCTGACTCTCTGCTGTGACAGGCGCGCTCTCATTGTGCATGAATTCAGTTCCACCCCCAGATAAACAATAATCTGGGAGGGGAGGGCAGAGCTCTTCTGCCAGTTCACAGAAAATCCCAGATCCATCAGGTGCTCCGCCAGGATCTTGGTTTGGATTGCAGCTTCCTCCCTGGACTTGCTCAAAAGCAGCAGGTTGTCCAGGTAAAATAAAATTCTCATCCCTGCCCAGCGTAACGGTCGGATGGCCGTCTCCACACACCTCGAAAACGTTCTGGGTGCGAGGGAGTAGCCGAACGGGAGCCTGTTGTACTCGAACTGGGCTCCTTTAAAAGAGAAGCGCAGGAATTTCCTGTTTTGGGCGAATTGAAATGTGCCAATAGGCATCCCGCAGGTCGAGGGATGTGAACCAGTCGCCCCGGCGGATGTTTCTCAGTAATTGTTTTGTTGTCAACATGTGAAACTGCCTCTCCACAATCGTCTTGTTGAAGGTGGAGAAGTCCAGGATTGGCCGTAAACCCCTTTTATTTTATTTTATTTATTTTATTCATTTTATAACAATGAAATACATAATTACAATATATATGTAATTAGAAAAACAAATATAAAAAATAAAAAATAAAATGAAAGGTAGCAGATGAAGAATAAATCTTATTAAATCTGCTCCTTATTGTCAACGAAACAATTCAAACAAACATTTCATATAAATAACAAATCAAAGTAAATAACTCCCTAATTTTATGAACATCATACCTGTCTCATTTAAATACATTCATACATATTTGTTTAACAACTCAATTTTGACTAGTCTTTTAAAGACAAAGATTGATTTAGCATTCTTAACATCTGTTTCTAAGTCATTCCACAATCCAACTCCTTGAATTATGGTAGTCCTTCCCTTCATACTAGTTCTAAACTGAGGTTTTACAAATACTTCTTTCCCCTTAAGACTGTAACAGCTAGATCTTTTTACAAAATACTTTTGGATATTAGAAGGTAGTGTATTATTCTGAGCTCTATACATAAGTGATAAAATGTTATAATCCACTAAATCATGAAATTTCAACAACTTCATTTGATAAAATAATATACTTGATGGATGATAGTAATGCTTTATTGTGATAATTCTTCTTCAATTACGTCCTTGTATGGGAACATACAGTGATGACAACATATAGCGCATTATTCATCCAAAAGACTTCATCAGTCATCAGAACTTTGATGTTTTGAACCACTTCGGCCATGGCTGCCTCAGTCGAGTCAACGGGGGAGAGGGCGGACTCCAGAAGCCATCTTATCACCCTCAAACTGGTTGGCCCACTATGCGAATGTGCTACTTAGGGGACTGAGTTTGTTGTGGCTCCTTGGACTGATGAAGTCCTTTGGATGAAAGACAAAACATTTCAACAAGAGGACCTGACTTAACGTCGTTCGATTTTTAATCTGGATTACTGAGCATGAACTTTGATGCGACTAAGCAATGTAGAGGGTTGTATTCATTCATTCTAGCTTCCAGAGAGTGGTGGCCTCTTGGTGGGTAAATGAACTGAATTGTTCTATTGGTAATCCATGTTACATGTAGAGCACCGCCCAAACATCCCCATATCTTGACCACGTTATTAACAGGCAGTGGTTCAAGTGACTTTCTGTTTTCACATTGATCAGGGACGTATAGGAAATGTGTTTGGACTCATGCAGTTTCATACAACTGTGCTCTTAGTTTATTTTAAGCCTTGATTTAAGCGCACACCGTGTTTCAGTAGAAAACTGAGTCTTTGTACATGAGGCCCACGCTCCACACGGTTCAGGTCCTGTGGCCTTTTCACCTCCTTAACAGCTCTGGGGATCTGTCCTTATCGCTCCTTTTTGATCTGCAGGAGGTCTGTGTGGATCAGGCCTTTTTATGTATTTCCTTCCACAGATTGGGATCTCTGCCTTGAGCTCTTTGTTGAGTTTTTGTTTTGTTGTTGACCGGGCTACCACTGCCTGGGAGAACCTTTGCCTTGGGGCAGTGCAACAACGTTAAGATGGGTGGTACATGTTCAAGGACGAGCGCGATAATACAAAGACCCGCGGTTTCCTCACAGTTGTTTCACCGCGCTGCAACACAAATCAATGTTCTTCACCTCACATGTTGTGCGTTATGTCAATAACTGTGTTTCACCTCTGTTTGCAGCTCTTTTTTGTAGATTTAAAACCCTCAAAGCGCATGAAGCATGCGCCATTTTACTCCCACTTCATCGCAGTGCACATAAATTAGTTTTAAATATCTGTCTTGATTTAAAAATAGCAGACATTCTCATGACAAGGCATCAAACCTGCTTTTTTTTCTGAAGCTATTTTTGCATAAAGGCCAATTCAAAGAGTGGGAATGTAACACTTTTTGTGGATACTCTTTGTTTTTCACACAGAATAACCCAGCACAGTGCAAGTTAAAGTGTGTCTTTCAAGCTTTCATGAAGCAAATTGTCAGCCTGCTGTCACGTATCAAGGCTGTGCTAAAAGCAATCCAGCTGGATTTTACACTTGGGCATATTTCAGAATCAAAAGTAAACTAAATATAAACTTCTAAGCTGAACTTTCAGTCTGTTTCTGTTTTTTAAACAAAATAAAGCTGTCACATATTTACTCCCAGGAGTCTTTTTTTTATTGGATATTTTTAGAGGGCCATGGTGATTAACTGAAAATTCAGTGCTTACAGTAGTTTGTAGCTGAAGGAAGCAGAATACGATATTTATTTATAAATAATAGAAAAAGTTGAGGGTGTCAGTGGAAACTTGAGGTCAGAAGTAAAACAGGAAATAGAAAAATAAGAACACGAAGGTGTCTAAAAACAGTAATATAGAAAAGTTTGAATGTTTTGAAATGGAATTCTATGGAAAGGCTATAAACATCTTACCTGTTGTAGGTCGTTCCTTAAACTATATCAATTAGAAGAAATAAAGGTTAAATTTGACCAGACTGGCAAGCTAATAGGCTAACTCCAGTCTCATTCATTCAACCTTTATTCATACAAGTTAGTCTCATTGAGTCTAACTCACAAGGACTCATTTTCAAGAGACATGTTTTATTTAAAAAAATAATAATAAAATACAGATAAGGTACATAAAACAATAAACAGACATAAAATTCATATAAAATAAAAAGTAAATAAAAGTAGTGATATAAAACAAAATAAAATCAAGCTAAATTATAAAACAAAGTAAATTACTAAAAACAGGAACATCTCTGCAATGATTTTTCCATTTGAACTTAAAATCCCTTAAAGTCAACAGCTTCAGGTTTTTTTTTACGAGGTGTTCCAGGAGACAGGAGCAGAGTAAAAGAAGGCCCTTTTGTCAAGTTCAGTCCGCACTAAGGGGACGCTGCAGGTAATGATTGCTTGAGAGCGCACGCTGTAACTGCACTGATGACGTGACATGTAGGAAGAGATAAATGAAGGCTGTAAACCAAGGAGCGATTTAAAGATGAAAATGTACCAGTTTGAGAGTCTACGTATATATAATGATGACCAGTTGACCAATAAATACAGAGTGCAGTGATGGGTGCAGTAGTTACAGCCAGTTATGAATTTTGACATGCCATGGTGGACAGTGTCCAACATCTGCAAGGTGCTGGCATGGGCATTCATGTAAATAATGTCAGCATAATCAATTACCAGTAGGAAAAACAGCCACTATAAGGTGTTTCCTGGCATTCACAGTTAAGCAAGATCTATTTCTGAGAAAGAAACCCAATTTTAATTTCAGATTCTTTGTTAAGTTTTCAACATCGGGCTTAAAAGAGAAATGTGCATTGACCAAGATTCCCAAGTACAGTATTTGTAAGAATCCACAAACTCAGTATTATTATTATTATTATTATTATTATTATTATTATTATTATTATTATTATCAGTTTATTTGACAGGGACAATGCACACAAACATAGAACAGAACAAGCCTGTGATGTGTTGCGCAAAGAGTACAGTACTGTATATAGTTTGCAACTCCAGTCCCTGGTTGGGCATTTCTACGCTCTACAATACATATAATTTAACCAATCAAAATACAGTAAAAATATTTACGTATTCCTGCCTACATATTCATGTAATCAACCTTACAACCTCCAAATTAATATAATAAAAATTATACATTAAATTATGAACAAATTAAAAATCTAGTAACAATAAAAATGCAGTACTATTTTCTTCTCTACAGATTCCAAAATAACCTTGCAACATCCAAATTTATATTAATATCTTTGCACATCTTCAATACCTCCCCATCCTCGCACATTCAGCTAACATAATAAAATTTTAGTACTAACTCACTCATACATACACTCCCACAAAGACTTCCTCATCCATAAAATCTGAGTATTAAAAATGAGCATATCTTTGATTTTCCTTTAGCCAAGATTTTGGCGTGTAAACAAACTTTTTTAGTTCAGGTGTAGCTTTTACATGTAGGGGCAATAATAGGGACATTATTCATAGATAAGATAGGAGGAAGGCCTGTTGGTACCAACTTTCTGTTTGAAAACAACATCCCTTTGGTTTTATCAGCATTTAGCACCAACTTGAGATGGAATAAGTCTAACTGAATGATGTCGAATGCATATTGTAAAAGCTGGAAAACCTTAGCAAATATTTTAGCCCAACAATAAACAACTGTATTGTCAGCATAGAAATGCAAGGACGCGTCAGGAATGTTCTGACCTACATTACTTATATAGATTGTAAAGATAGTGGGTCCTAAGACCGAGCCTTGTGGTACACCATTATTGACAGTTACATAACTAGAAAAACTATTGTGTTGAACACATTTCTTTCTGCCTGAGAGATAATTAGATAGTGTGGTCTGAGAAACCAGTATCAGAGAGCTTATGGCACAAAATGTCATGATCTGCAGTAGCAAAAGCTTTAGACATGTCTAAGTAAAGTGCAGCACAGCAGTCCTTAACCTCCAGTGCTTAAACAACTTCATTAAAAAACCTTCAACGAAGCGGTCATTGTGCTGTGTTTTTTCCTGTGGTGTCTCAAACATGTCAAAGTATTTAAAGTAAATGCTGTTTTATAAGCATTTACAAAAGTGTTGTCAATTTTGCATTGCACGTTATTTACATAGACGCTTGGGGTTATTAAAAATATAAAAGCAACAGCAGCAGATAATTGCTGCTCTTCTGATGCAGCCTGGATCACTTTCAGCAGGAATATCATGTTTCTGCAAGAATAACCTTTTAATTAAAAACTGACAGCAGTGTAGCGGATTATAAAACAGGGTTTGCATGAACTGCTTTGGAAATTTCGAGAGTGGAGTTGTTTTGACACAGCAGCAATTCACTTTGGTTTTTTGGCTCCAGTTAGCCTGTCAATCCAATCCAAATTAAACTAGTCCCCTGATCTGAGGTCATTTAAAGAGCTATCAACAAAAGGTAATACTGTATATTGTTCATAACCCTTACACAGAACTCTGTTTCAAAATGTCTAAACTGTACCTTTGAGGAAAATTCTCATCTGATTTACTAAAGTCCACAAAGATATTTCATCATTTATTCTATGGCCTGAATTAAAAAAAAGAAAAATTGTGTCATTTTTACACAGTGTGTGAAGATTATGTCATCATCTTGTCTTATATTAAGCTGTGCTACTTTGTCAAATAAAAAAAAAAGGGGGGGGGGGGGGCTGGATTCAGTTCACCAGCATGGCCTTTTATTTAATTAACTCAATAATTGAATGACAGAGCATAACAAACTTCCACATTATTGGAGAAAATATTGTTTGGAGACCAGCTATGCATAAAACTCTGCTCAGTCCTAGGAAATAGAGGAATTGAAATGAGAGACTCATTTCCTAATCAGCTTCGGTCACAATCCCCACTCATTTATTGACATGCTGCTTGGAGAGGAGATATGGCTATGTAGCCAATCCCTTCGGGGGGAGTTGGGGTGAGAGGGGGGTAAGAGTGCAGAGATGCCTCCCTGTCTCTGATCTACTGCTGTCTTTGACATAACATGGGAGGATTGAGGGGCAGGCTAAAAATGCCCCCATCCATCAATGCAACCACACATGAACTCCATCTTCTTCTTATCATTATTCTCACATTTTACCAAATTCTCGTCATTTCTTGCCATTGGATGTGAGATTCGTCTCGCTAATTGGCTTATTATCATTAAAAAGTCTTCAATAAGTGGCACATTTTTGTGCTTTTCTTGACTGAAAGGGTTGGGGAGAGATCTGTGCCGAGCAGCAGCCTGGCTCATTCTTTCCGGCAGCAGACACTCTCATAAAGATCCTCCATTGTAGCTGCAGATGCTTTGCTCTCCTAAAGTAATTTTTTATGCTGCCTCGCAGGTTGGTCATCCAGGACTTGTCGAATGAGATCATCATAGTGTGTTTCAGCCCGTGTGGGGCCCTGGAAAACAGGATTCGAGCTGAGCTGTAATGCATTGACCTGAGCAAATGCAGAGCGTTTCAAACTGTGTGGACAGACGGCATGAGGGGGGATTCATGTGCGCCTGCCAGAGCGGTTAAGATAAAGCTCAGCATACCAGATTGAGGAATTTCAAGCGTTTACTTTCTTTGATGACTTATTTCTAGGGGTTTAAAGCAGCCATAAGGGATGCAATTTTAAGTGTACACCCAGCTTTGTCTGTGCTGCATGCAGAGTGAGTTTGTCAGAGTCGTCCTGTGCCTACTAGTGTCTGATTTGCACTCCATCTCTTTGGGAAACAGGCACACCCATCAGGAGTCATTAGTCTTCACCCTGACAGGCCATCCTTCCCCTGAAAGACTCGCTGGCAGAGGGTTACGATTGCCTCAGGCGCTGGTCGGACATTTTTTACTAACGGGCTGACATTGTTGCAAGGCATTTATACAAGTAGCAATAATCCTGATTCAGTTAAAGTGTGGGGGGGGGGGGGGGGAAACTTAAAAAGGTTTCCCATGTTTCTCCACAGGTGAGGAAAGGTCAACGGGTCTTAATAAAAATGTATGTGTCTGACAATGTGCTTGCAGACGGATGCGGCGCTGATGTACGACGCCGTGCACGTGGTGGCGGTGGCGGTGCAGCAGTCGCAGCAGATCACCGTCAGCTCCCTGCAGTGCAATCGCCACAAGCCGTGGCGCTTCGGAAGCCGTTTCATAAACCTCATCAAAGAGGTATGCGCCATCACCGATGTGTCATTATCGCCTGCTGCTGACGGCAAAGGGACAATGATGATTTCATCTGTTTTTTTGTTTGCATGTTTGTTTGTTGACGATATTTCTTGAACCGCTGAACGTATTTTAATGAAACTTGCCGTAGTAATCTTGGATGTGCATCTTTTGGCGTCAATCAAACTCGAGTACCACCACGGCTAATCTAAATTAGCCAATGCAAAAATGACTATAACGACCAATGGTACAGATGTTGAGTTAAATTTGATGTGCTTGTAGCTGAGAATTGTTTACATAATCTGAGCGGGACATCTCGCAATACCTCATGAGACTGTGAATAATGTATTTTTCCAGGTTTGCCCCAAACCTCTACGACTCTGACTTTTGAGCACAAGATGCTATCAGTCTAAAACGCTGTGGGTGAGGGGCAAAGGAATGCCCGTCCAGTAATCTAAATTTGTATTACTCCGCGCAGTGCAGTCCGTGGTTTACAAACATTTATTTAGCACCTCATTATTTTTTTCCTCCTGAACAATTTAAATGTGTTTCAAAGCAAACATTTCTTCATCCCTGTCTCTTGTTGTGATCATCGTTATCCAGCGCACTCCTCAAACAACCTTGACACTCTCAAAAATCTTTGTGAAAATGGAATCGTAAAAAGAAGAAACCCACCCGCCTTATCGAAGTAACTACAATTATTTTGTTTCATTCTCTTTCCCCCCACATTTTCTCTGTGCTTATCTCCTCCTGAGTTTATATCAAAGCCTCTGTGTGTCTCCTTAACTCCAGTCTGGGTCAGCCATTTGCTTTGTTCTACAAAGCTCTTTCATTCTGTGGATGGTATCATTGCAGGTAATTTTCAGAATGAGCCATTGTTGTAGCCGGTGCTTCCTTCTCCCCCGCCCCTCCTGCGTCTGCCGTGCCTCTCCACGCCAGTCTGTTCCTCCAAAGGCTTTGATGTTAAACTTCAAGCCCAATGAACGACATGCATAATGAACTCTTACCTGTCAAAGCTGCTTCTGTTCTCGCTGCTTTATTGTTTCTTGTTATGTTGCAGAGACAGAAGCAGTGAACGGAGAGTTGGGTGGAATTAATTGGAAAGGAATTAATTTAAAGTTTAAAGGTAGTTATTGCAAAGTCATGGAAGACCGGCCAAAAACATATCATGGAGTAATGCACTGAACGTGCACAATGTTTTTCCTCATGATTAATGTGTTCCCGAGGTCAAAATTTATTAGCAAAATGTGTGAGCAGATGCCATGTGTTTGCTTAACTATGGGAATGTCTGCTGGATGTGAGGTATGTGATTATTAAGTAAAATATTCTGATAAAAAGATAGGTTGGTTTGAAAAGGTAAACTTACCAGTCTGAAAGAAGTTTCACGAAAAGTTGTGTTTGTGCCTTTATGGCACTTTATGTTTGCTCCCAGATTTTTATTCATGATAGTTATCTTATTTTTCCAACTAAATGTCTTTTCTGAAATGCTTTTCTTGCCCAATCCCACAGCACTTGTTTACTCACGTAGGCTACGACCAGCTAAATGTATGCAGCTTCCACGTTTCCTCCACAGGGTAGCTGGACTCTCCCTTAGAGATAGGGTGAATAGTTCAGTTATCTGGGAGAGACTCAGAGTAGAGCCGCTGCTCATCCACATCGGAAGGAGCCAGTTGAGGTGGTTCGGGCATCTGGTCAGGATGCTTCCTGGGCACCTACCTAAGAAGATGTTTCGGGCATGTCCGACTGGGAGGGGACCTCGGGGAAGATCCAGGACACGCTGGAGAGACTGGTGTCTCTTGGTTCGCCTGGGAACGCCTTGGGGTCCTCCCAGAAGAGCTGGAAAAGATGGCTGTGGAAAGAGATGTCGGGACCTCCCTGCTCAAGCTACTGCCCCCACGACCCCACTTCGGAATAAGCAGAAGATAATGCATGGATGAATGGAAGCGTCCACGTTGTTTTCAGTGCATTCAGTCGAGTTCTTTACAGTGCAGTGTTCCCTTATATTACTTGACTTGGCAGGGCACTTACATCTTCGGTGATTTTTGTCCGGGGGGGGGGGGGGGGGGGGGGGG
>JARVLU010000179.1:21531304-21544744 GCA_031762415.1 Simpsonichthys santanae | reverse complement strand
TTTAAAAAAACTTTTTTTTTTTTTTTTTTTTTTTTGCCTGAATAATTCATAGCTATTGTGGCTTCATAAAAAAATAATAAACTGTAAAAGTAAAAAGGTACTGTACTGAACAAGAGCGAAAGTCAAAAGAAAAACTCTGACGGACCCCCAGAAAGCCTGGAGAAGTACTGATTAGGCCCACTGCAAGATTACAGGAAAGCTGACTCCTTGGAGGCTCATTATATTTAAAAAAAAAAAAAAAAAATGAGGGATGATTCAAGACTTTTGCACAGCACTGCACATGACAAACACCTGGTGTACTTTACTCCTCCTCTCTGTTTTCCTCTTGCAGCGATCGTTCTGCAGCGCCATGATGGATGAGCTGCGCGTCTCTCTGAAGTGCCAACGCCGCCTGAAACAAAAGCCTCAGCCGCCCGCCATCGTCAAGACAGAGGAAGTCATTAACATGCACACGTTCAACGACAGGAGACTCCCAGGAAAGGAAACCATGGCATGAACGCTGACAGCACCCCGAGCAAACCCCTCAATAGCCGTCACGAAGGGGGAAGACGGGGTCAAATTAATGCTGACTTAACTACAGACTGAGGTTAGCAGGATGAACAGGATTCCTTTTGAACCCACTTGCTTATGTAGACAGATGTTTCCTGTGGAAATGTAGATACCTGAGCAGTGTCACCTCACTGTGACATTTACTTCTTGAAGGGAGCGGAAAACTGCGGACTCTTTGGGCTGGGCTGTCAACCGTAAGCGGGTCCGAGCAAGTTTGTGACAAAAAAAAAAAAAAAAAAGAATAATTTAAAAAATATATATATTAGACTGGTCTATACCAGAAGTGAATTTAAACACACAAACACTTGTAAACACACGCACACACTCACATTCTTATTATACACCTTTTAACTCTCGTGCTTAAGGGAAAACTGTTTGGACGGTGAATTAAAAAAAACAGTGGTAGTTTTTTCCGTTGCCGTCAAAGCCCTTTTTTTTTTTGTCTTACCTTCACGTGTGTGGCCCAATCAGTCCCTCCCTTCAGTGGCTCGAGTATAATTTATACGAAAACACTAATCTCACACCGACACCTGAAACAGTAGTCAGTGCCACATGATTTTAGTTTAAGAAAATGATGTATAAAGGTGATATTTAGTTTGCGATCATCTCCGCGGACCTTGTCGAATGCTCATCATTTTCTTCTGTAACGCCTTTCTTGTGCCAAAGTTCTGCCATTTGTAAAGAACTTGCCTCTTGCGTTGGAAGCCTCGGCAAAGAAATGTAAACTCACACCGTCTGCAGTTTCCAATCTGTATAAGTTGAAGAGGCAGGGATTCTACAAGTGTTTAGTTTTTCTTTTCTTTTTGTACAAGAGGTTTTGTAGTACTTTGTATCATGGTAGCCCCATCCTGTGGACAAAACATGTAGCAGATACCGACTCAGCCCTCGAATTCTGTCAACACGCTTTTCAGACTGTGCTCATCTCTTTCATCGTCGGTCTGATACCCAGTCTGTTGTGTGCCAGTCTCACAGGGCCCAGGAGTGCATGCTGTCTGGGGACAATGTGGTGGATTTTTTTGGTGGCTGAGCCAAAACAGAATCGTAAATGAAGCGGTGCTCAAAAGAAGGCGGCCGCAGTTGTCCTGTCGGCGGCGCCGTGCTGACTGCGAGCGGCTAACGGTAGCTTTGATGAGTCGCCATCAAAGAAATGGTACACCATGCAAATGCTGCTTGTGTGGAATTTAAACATGGCTGTCGTTTTGTAGCCATGTCGGACAACAGATTTTTTTAATGGCGGGTCCTAAAAATCTTTTTTTTTTTAACTTGAGGAAATAAATATTGTGCAGACCGGCACACATACAGACAGATATGAGGAAAGAAATGTACAAACTACGTAAATTGAAGTAATTTAAACAAACTGTGGGAGAGGTAGCTTTTAAAGCGATGTTTTTAATTATGAAGTTTAAGAAAATGTTTATTTCCAGTGTTTTTTGTTGCAACCATAGACCAGCCATATTAGATCAAGATTGTGTTCAAATTGTGTACTCGTTCACTATAATAGGTCATAACAGGGGGGAATAGGGGTCAGCACAGTGTGTTTTTATGTTCTAACACCACTTGAAGGCAGCGTGCTTCATAGTTATGCGCCGAGAGTTTAAAGGTAGGTGAAATAAACATCTGGAATGAAACTGAAGTGATGGACGACATACTTTTGCTGGTTTTGGTTGAGATACTTTGTGTAAATAGCATCATTTCTCTCTATAACACTAACATAAAACTTATTTACACATATCCATTACACTCTTTATCACACCGCATCTTTGTAAAACAACCATAACTATACACGGTAAGAACCCTTAACGTACTAAAATTGTGAATTTATATCAAAGGAATCAATATTTTTGTACAGAACTACGGATTTTAAAAGTTGTAGTTTGTGTGCAAATAATCAAAATAAGTCACACAGCATTATATATTACATTGTGACTTACAGCGTATTTTTATTGATGTATGGGATCACTTTGCCTTTTCTTATATTTTCTCAGCCCCGGCGCTCAGAGGATGAGACGAGCCATATTTTAATTAAAGCGCCTACGTAACTGAAGGCGTTTTCACTGCGCCTGATGAAAATGACAATAATGAGCTGTGGACGTTATCATTAGCCTTGATTAGCTAACTACTAACTATTAATATTAACTATTATTAGCCTTTAACTCCTAGCTATGTAACGTCTATGGTTGGAACAAGACACACTCTTAAGAAAACCACAAACCTGATCAGGCACTTCTGTTATTCTCAGCCGACACAATAATGTACGCGACCACAACAATAAATCTCCTGTAAGGCTGCTAATGTGGCCTCGCAGATTTATTAGTCCGGATCCACAAAGAAAAGCATCAGTCTAGTGGGAAGATCCCCATAGATTCAATTTCCATCAACTTGTTTTAAAAAAATGTTTGCGTATTTGTGTCAATATAAGCCTATATATTTGCTTTTTCTGTTATTTACATTGGAACTATTGTGAAATAATCACATTTCACCGGCACTTCGTTTGAATTCATTTTCAGACTCAATGAAATGATGACAAATAACCTGAAAGGCACCTTAAGGATGGGCGGTAAATGAATGTTTGTAACAGCGCAGCTGCAGTAGATCTGGTGGTGGCATAATGAAGGTGCTTGCAAGTTGAAATTAAATGTTGCACCTTAAAAACAAGGGTGTGCTTCACTCATCTCGCCTCAAGTGGGCTTGATCGTCTTGAGGGCATGATGTTGATGAAAGCTTGTGGGTTGAGCAAATCATTTATCCACTAATTGTCTCCAGATGTGTATCCTCCTCATCATGTAACACAACCCACATTTGGTCCCACATCTCTTGCTGTCTCTGTTCCCTGCTGTAAAAAAAATAAATGACAAGCATACTGGGTAGGTTACTACTCCTACTGCCCGTTTTGACCCGTTTAACTGTTTATTCAGGGTTTTAAAAGACCAAATGAAACCATGACACACAGTCCAATCATGGCGTTGACGTTAATGTACAAAAACTGACAGTGGGAGGCAATATCCTTTATCCTACTGGTGGTCTACCAGCGTTGCTTGTCATTTTCCATTGAGCTAAATTTAGCTGTGCGAGCCAAAGGGATTGAAACGTTCATCAGTTTGATCCAAAGGCTTGGCTGTGGACAACAACAAAGCTCGTGGAGTCTGACATTGATGCAAGGTTTTACAAAAACTGTCATTAAAAATGTCAAAACTTTAGAAAGTTGTCTGTTTTTTAATCGGTCGCCACTGATAGGCAGAGGGCTGGTATGTTTTCGCCCATGTCTGTGTGTGTGTGTGTGGAGAGAGCGGTGTTGGTGTTAAGCCTGTCACGATAACAAATTTTGCTGGAGCAATTAATCGTCTCAGAAATTATTGCGATAAACGATAATATTGTTTGAAGTTTGACAATAATTTGTAATTGTTGTCAAATTTAAGAAGAAATGTTGGTTAATTTTATTTTGAGTGTAGTAGCTTTTTTGACCACCGGATGGCAGTATAAGACTGTTTGAACTAAAGGATGGATAGTGAGGGAGTGAGCAGTGTGTCTCTTTAAGAAAATGGGAGGGAGGCCCCTTGACATGACATGGGCCGTTTCGCTCCTTTATTCCAGTTCTCAAAATGGCGGACGCTCGGTGTGGTTTGAGCTCTTAGCATAACATTTGTCATACAAAGCGTTTAATAAATAAATAAACAAGTTCTCATCTTCTTGTTGCAGAGAAAAACAACTATTTACACAAAGGCACAGGTTTCAACAGTGAATTTGGAGCTTCAACAAGACGGCGGTTTTATCCTGAGGTCGGTCTGTTAGCTTAGCTCATAGCTTAGCTTCTCAGCTTGACTGCTTTTAGGGATAAAACAAAAACATGATTTTGGGCGGCTAAAACAGATTTTAAAGAGAAAGGAGAAGGAGTTCAGTGAAAAGGCAATGCTATCAATTTGCCTTTTGACTCCCGACTTACTGGTCTGTCCTCACCTGTAGTCATGAGGCTTGGATCATGACCAAAAGAACAAGATCCTGGATACAAGCGGATGAAATGAGCTTCCTTCGTAGCGTGGCCGAGCTCAGTCTTGGAGAAAGGGCGAGGAGCTCAGAGTAGAGCCGCTGACCCTTCGCATCAAATGGAGTCAGTTGAGGTGGTTCGTCTAATTAGGACGCCTACATTTGGAAGTTTTATGGGCATTGGCAAGACGCATTGGGGCAGAACCAGAACTTACCAGAAGGATTGTGTACCATCTCTGGCCAGGGAACGCCTCGCTGGAAAGTGTCATTGGAGAATGGGATGTCTGGATTTCTCTCCTGGACCTGCTGCCTCCATGACTGGACTACAGATAAGAGGCAGACGATGGAGACGTCCACAAATGATTATCTTTTGAAGCCAACCCACTTCATTTCCATCGTCGACCGACTTTATAAAACACTAAAATGAACTGGTGAAAATACTTGTTGAAAGTTGTCGTGGCTGTAGAAGAGAATCTGTCACAACACGTTCTCCAGGTGGGATTGTGGGTTGAGCAAATCATTTATCCACTAATTGTCTCCAGATGTGTATCCTCCGCACCAGGAACAAGAAGTTTTGCTTAAACCGTTGAAGTCAATCACATTTGCGTGTTAGTAAAATATTTTATGAAAATCAGGCCACATTTCGACAAGTATCATCGGATGTGCACCTGCAGTTCATTAACTATTGGAGTCAACCATATTCAAGATGGCCGCCACAGCATATAACATATAAACAGCTAAAGCTCGGTCAGTTTAGCTCATAATGAGCTTGATGTGATGGTACCTGAGGGAACGACCACCTGCTCAGAGCTTTCTGGTCAAACCAGATCTATTTTTAAACCTCTAAAATCAACTGGAGTCAACTTGGTTTGTCTGTTAGCAAAATATCTCGTGAATCACTGGGCAGATTTTTATGAAACTTTCAAAAAGTAACCACTTCTATAACGTCACAACTTTATGAGTCAGCCTGACTCAATACTATGTGATGATCACATTAAGTGATCTTAGAAAACACACAAAAAAGGGCTAAAACTCTTGTAAATACAGTATTTAGCTATTTGATGTGGCAGTATCCAAGATAATATTACGATAATATTACAATAATATGAGATGATATATAATAATGATAATATTCATATGATAATATTCATTCTAATAATGTTATTTTTATAGGTTTGACCAAAATAGCTACATCTTTTTTTTTCTTCTTAGTTTAAAACTCTGGCATGAAATGTGATAGGTGATATAAATGGCTTAAATGATGGTTAAACCTTTAATTTTTATAATTTTGCCAAGACAAAACACACAACATGTACTTATCTAATAGCTGTTGCCAGTATTTATAAATGTCAAGCTAATTTATGGACTCTTCAAGATTCTAATCTAATCTAAATGAATGCATTCAGTTATTAATTTTTTAATAAATCAAATTTGAGGGCATGATTAACAAGCTCTTTTTTTTTTTTTTTTTCAACTTGCTCACTGGCTCATCGTGCATTTATCTACCTAGCTGAGCACCTTTCTCTTTGTCTCAGACAAGGTTCTTTGGAAGTTGCAATAAAAAATCGTCTCTGCAGCTCGAGCCCTGCTGCCAGTGCATAAATGGCCACCCTGTTCGCCCTTCAAACTGACAGTGAAGGTCAGAGGATGCTTCAGTGTGTTCGGCAGGGACCGTTTTAGTCTGTCACACTTATTTCCATCATATTACATCCTCTTCCTCCTTTTTCTAAGTGGTGATTGGAAAAGGTATCCTTGGATAACATCTTGTTCATTAGTCAATTAGTGGCTAGAATTGTGCCGTGGATGGAATATGCCTTTTGTGAATGTGACATTGGTTTGTCTTACAGATATCACAAGCTGATAGAGTCTGCCAAGAAGAGGGTTTGCTAAAGAGGACATTTATTCATGTTCTCATTTCCTTGGGATTTTAATAATTCATGATCAAAAATCCCAGATTAATTTAATGTAAGTCCACTTTGAATTTTTTTTTCCGAGCAAGCACAATACTACATGCCATGCCACTTTATTAATAAAGCACATAAAAACAGCAACACAGCCAACCCAAGTGCTCTACAGCAACAACAACCAAGCAAAGGACATAGCAAAAATATATAGATCACACAGAGGTAAAGATAAGAATTAAATAACTAACATTATAGAATATGAAGTTAAAATTAGCTCAAATAGTGTCAAAAGTCAGGGAATAAAAGTGAGTTTTTAAACGAGACTTAACAATCATGCTAGTTTCATGGAAGGGTCCACAATAAGTACAGTAAAGTCTTTATATACAAAAGACTAGGAGAAAAAAATGTTTGTCGTTTTACCCTATATAACATTTGTGTCTTTTTTTTTTTTTTCGGCCTTGGCGCGCCATACACAATTTTAATTTGCCACATCAACATAATAAAGCTGGACAGAGTCACTGCATTAACCTTCTAAATAGAAGCCTGGTTTTTATGGGGAGTGGTGCTGCCATGTTATATTTGTGGAACCATGGTCTGCACGATACGATGCCTGCGTGTACCATCGATATGAATATCCAGCCTACACACCTTTTAACATACTGTCAACTTGTCAGTCACAGTGTGAGATGTAATTAAAATTGAAACTGAACGTATTTTTTTAAAATGTGTGTTTAAACACAGAGCCGTCAGATAAGAAATCCAGGAATCAACAGAAACTAACATGAAAAAAAAAAGTATTATTTGAGATGTACTTTTCAGCATCAGTGCTGCGGACTCATGATGAGGCTGATTCCAGCCCAGGTTGAGGCAGGAGGTGTGGAACAATCTGGTGTGGAACAATTACCAAATCCTCCACGCATTTTCACTTGCTGTGGCCCCCTCCTGCAGAAAGGAGCAGCCAAAAACAAATTCAGGAAAACATCTAGTAGATTACATGAACTGTCAGGGTTTGCAGTCAGCTGACTGGGGCACTCGTCTTTCGTGGCTTCAACTTCCATCTTCCAGTCCTGTCTCTAGTCAGTGCCAATGGTTTGTCACAGCCACCGTTAAAGACTTTATTTAATTTTATTTGGCTTGTGTTAAGACAAGAAGCATGGAGGACGGAATGTGACAAAATGAAATAAAAACATGAATCATTTAATTGTTAAATACATCACTAAATAAGTAAATTATTAAATACACAAATTATTTATTTCATGATTTATTCAAAAAAAATTTTTTTTCACATTCCACCCTCGTGTGTCACCATGAAATTATGTTAACTGTCAGTCTCACTCATCAAACTCAGTGGGCGGGACTAGGGCGGGGCTAACGCTGAGCATGCGAAATCCTAAAATGTTAGCTAAGCATTTCGCGAGCATTACCCCAAGTTCACGTTTCTTTACTTGCACACAGGCCGGGGTTTGCGATCCACAGGCCGTAGGTCCGACTCTGAGACTCAGACGGCGTCTTCGCTTAAATTTGCTGCTTCTCGTAAAAGCGCGTCTTCCTCTTTACATTCATGGTATGAAAAAGTTTCATCCAAATACACGTAAACACAGTTACCGCTTCCTAAAGTTTCAGAATATATTTTCTGGCCTATCGATTATCTGTGGTTGATTTATCTTCGCTTGCTGTGAAGATCAGCCAATCAGGCGCCAGGATTAGGTTTAGTCCCGCCCACTGAGAGTGAGGCTGACAGTTAGCTGGTGACAAAATTAAATAACTAAATTATTAAATAATTTTAAAGGTACATTTCATTATTTAATGGCGCATTCAATAATTTAATTGTATATTTAACAGTTTCATTAAGTATTTAATAATTAAATGATACATTTAATTGCCATGTATGCATCATGTATTCATTTATTTCATTTTGTCACATTCCGTCCTCCATAAAAACGGTCCCTTAGACAAGAATTCTTGGAGTATTTGTCAAAATGCATATTGTAATCCTTAAAAAAAAAAAAAAAACTTCAGAACCGGAGTTTATCAGATCATTTAAAACTTTGGTCCTGATTTAAATATTCTCTCTCTTTCTTAGGAAGTTTGAAGCGAGATTTATATTTTCCAGCTGATTGCTGTCATGTAGTGATGTGACCCAGTTGGACCTCAGTTGTGTTTTAATATACGTGCAGTGCAGGAAACATTCATACAACAGTAAATGAAGCACTTTTTATTCTCCAGGCTCTGCTAGTCTCTACACCTTTCACACCATTGATTTCACAGAGGGATACACAAAGAAGTCCAGTGTGCTGGTACTTACTGCACCGCACGCTCTGCAGAGTAAGTAAAAGAACAGTTTGTGTCTTTGGAGCTTTATGCAACCTATGCAGCAAATATGAACAAGCGTGTAGTTAGCAGTTTGGTGGAGCTGCGTGTTGGGGGTGGACTGTGACAGTTTACATGCAGTTTGTGATAGAATAATGATGTGACTGCAGCAAAACAAAGCCCGAGGGCTGCAGAACCAAGTAACTACAAGCTCATCTCAGGGAGGAACCTGGCAGGTGCGACGCTGCCTTTGTGTCTGAACTGCTGGCCTGCGTACAATAGAAGCTAATGGATTTTCCTTGTTTTCATCCAGTCTGTTAAAATTTGGCTTTGCTTTTTGATACTTTTAATGTACAAGATAGACAGTGCATCAAAGTGTGGGGGGTACCCTGTCTTTTGCACATATGCTGTACCCCACACCTCCCCCCTGGACAAGGGATGCTGGGCACAGTCAGTAAATTGATGGATGTACCGACGTGTTAGATCAAACCCTCAAGGTCAAAGAAATGTTGGATGACTGCATTCACCACATGAAGCTAATCTTTGGTTAGATTGTTATCTTAAACCTGATACAGATCAGTGTGTCACTGTTTTAAATATAAATTAAACCGGTGTTGCTTTTTTTTTAAATTTCACTTGTCTTTAGGGGGGAAAGGTGGAGAAGATGGTTCAAATGCCAAAGCAGCTTCTGTTTAACGTGAATTTCACTCTTGATTTACTGCAGTGGCGTCCGCAACTAAAAAAAATGGTGCATAAAGTTTTTTTTTTTATGTGAGGAGGCTGTGGTACACAGTATTTTTAGGACAAAACAACAATCAGGGGAAGCAAGAAAAAGACTGAAGAGCAGTGATGAGTTTAGCCTCTTTTGGGGGGTGCTCAAGCACAGCTAAAGTTTAACTCAGCACCCCTGAAAAATAAAGAACCCATTATTAGGATTTTGTAAGTAAACTCAGTTCTCAAACCTTAGATTCACCAAAATATTGAGTAAATATGGAATAAATGATGGCACTCGTACAGGGGCCAGTAAAATCTATGATTAGTTTTGCATGAGTCAGATCATGGACGCCCCCTGTCAATCAGTCCAGCAGCGACTGACCAATCAGCGACCGCCATTCATCCCAAAGTGAAACGCTCCTCACCTGCAGGAGCTCCAGCCCATTTTCCTCCAACGACATTGTCGGGGTTTTGCATCACGAACACTTTGTGGTCAGAGGGATTTTGTGAAAAATCATCAGAAAAAAAAAAAACAACGGTTAAACTTTGTCAATGAAGAAAATGTAATTCAGACAGCGTTACCCTTTTAGAGGGTGGAATACACTTTATTCCATTTCCAAAACCTAAACGGAGTCTGGAAAAATGTAAAAGATGGATGAGGCCCTGCGGCCGACCTAATGAGCAGCTGAAAACAACAGTGATAAACAGGAAGTACCACTTGTTCATCTGTACGAAGGTAACTGCAGGTAAATCCTCCATTTTTTGTCACAGTTTGTATGCTTAATGATTAAATTAAAGGTTAATACTTGAAGCTAGTTGTGCTTTGTTTTGTGTGTGTGTTTTATATGCAGATATATGTTGTAACTTCTGGTTGCATAAGTTTAATCTTCGTTTGTTATGATCAGTTAACTGATTTTGTACAAAGTGTTTATTGGGTTGTTTAATGTAATGTGGAGCGCTACGTCTGTAGCATCTTAGCTAGCGTGTCTGTATTGCGTGCTGCTAGCTTAGCGCTTCTTCTTATTGCGCCGCGCTCTCTAAAATTGTTACTGAATCAAATGTTTACTTATGTAAGTAAACGTAGATGTTTAACAACCTGTTAGAATACACCAGAATGCAGGAAATTGCATCTACTTTATTCTAAATTTTCTGGGGGAGGACCCCCCCAGACCCCCACCCATGGGGGCCCCGCCCGTTGCACTTTACAATAGGGATTATTTAGACTAATCAACTGGTCGATTCTAGATCATATTGTATGTTGTTTTGTTTTTTTTATTTACGCCGACTAGTCCCCCCCGCTGTTCCCAACCCTATTCCACATGGTGGGTTAAATACAAAGTAAGATAAAAACTAAAAACAGCAGCATTTTTGCAGCTTGATAACAGTTTTGCTTTTCCTTTGACTTATTTGCAGTATGATAAAAGGTAGGACCATAAATATACGTCTGATGTTTTGTTGTTCCTTTGTTTTATAAATAATAACTTTTTTTTTGCAAATATTTTATAGCATCTTGAGTTCCTATGACGTCATTGATTAGTCGAAATCGACTTATCATGTTAAAGTTTACCTTTAACAATATGTAGTCGTTTAACCCCTACTTTACAAATGCTTCTGCCGCCAATGGCCACAGTTGTTCAAGGCAAGAGTCATCTTCAACACTGGGGGCTGAGCACCCCTAATGGGAAGATTCTAGAACCGCCCCTGTTGAAGAGATTACTTAAAGTATAAAATAAACCATCGTATCAAAATCAAGAATGTATTTTTCACAAAAAAATTATCGTTAAAGCATTCGCTTTTACCTTTACAAGTTGTTTCAGTTCATTTTGTTAGTTCATCATATATTTTGCTAACAAAATGACAGATAAAACTGAGGTTCGCCGATTAGTAAAAGATGCAAAACATCGATTTCTGAAAACAAACAGACAACTTTTAAATAAATGTTTCATTTGTCGTCTTGTTCTAACGGTCTGTAAAAAATGATTATAGTTACTATGCAGCTCAACAACTTTAAGTACTTCTCATTTCTTGTTGACTGTTTAGCTTGCAGTAGATTAATCCCCTTCAGCTGACATTTCAGTGCTGCATAAATGAGCTTCGGCTCCATGTGGAGTTCAGCATGTATAATATGAAATCCTGGGGAAATGCAATAAAAGGGGAATTGCTGAAGCTGGCTGAGCTGGACAGTCATGGATGGTTGGAAAACGATGATTTGGTGCACATTAGGATCTCGTATCCCCCTCGAGACAGAACTGGGGGGGCCACGACGGAGGAACCGCTGACGCCCCGTGAAGAAACCAAACAGCCTGAGCCAAACCGAGTGTTTGTTTGCATCCATCCGACACCTGTTTGCACGTTTTTACAGCCACGCAAACCCCCCATTCCGACGGCAAATAATTTCAATTTGAAAACGCGATCTTTTGTGTCACGCGGCAATTTGTTTAGCTGTGGATTTTATGTCTTTTTCCCTCCCTGTGGCAGATGTGTTATGGTGGGTGGCAGCTGCAGAACGGAGCGCAGATTGCTAAGTGATTCACCCTGCTCCTGGCATCTCTGTTACCCCCATGAGTCTTTTCACTGACAGTGTTTTCATTTCTATTTGCTTCATGTGTAACTAGCATGGTGGGCTAGCTGCTTTGACAGCTCTGTCAGGGAAATGACAATGCAGGTCTCTGCTCGGAGGTTATTTCCTTCTCCGTGACCTGCTCTTGCTGCGGGAGAAGAAAGGAAGGCTGCGACTGAAGCCGACACCAAATTACTTTTTGAGGTGACCGCATTGACGGCGCTCAGTCTGATAAAAATCCCTTGACTGATATTACAAATTAGCTCTCTAACTGATGGCATCTGCTTCACTTGTGTGCAGACGCCAGGAATAACAGTGCCGAGTGTTGAACCAGTCACATCTCCTGACGTGTGAATTGTGTTTTGTTCACTGCTGTCAAATAGACCCTCTTCAAAAATCCTCCCATTAGGTTCTCTCAAACAAATGCTCCGGTTCTCCCCTCCCTCCGTCTGCCTTTGAGTCATTCATACTGTTGATTCCACCTCTGGAGGAATACATCAGGCATTATGGCTTTTTTTTTTTTCTTTCATCAAGGCATCAGCTTTAAAGTAATTTTCCTCCTCTCACAGGGAGCCAAATGGAGACGAGAAGATGTCGATTCTCTCATCTCTTTGTCTGTCCCCTTTGATCTCTTTCAACACGAATTCCCAATGAACAAAAAGTAAATGGGATTTTTTTCTTTCGCTCTCTCTCTCTCGTCTTTCTCTGGAGCGTGGTTGATCATACAAAATTGACCAAAAATGACTCCTAATGACCCCTGTGTTTTATTCAGAAAAGAGAATACCCCACAACACACTCCTAGCCATCATTACCCGTAGTGCATCTTAATGATGGATGAATAATTCAGGGGGTGCTTGCAGACGTTAGGCCAAAGCGCCGACGCTGGGAACGTCTTTGCAGAGGCCTTCTCCTCGGCGCGCGTTTGAAGGATGAGAAAGACTCGGCGCCAAAAAGGACAAGGGTTTTTGGCGGTCCATGTGCGGCCGTGTGTGTTGTTTTCTGTTGTGTTAACAGTCAGTGGTCGTGATTTATCTTGTATTCCCAGCGCAGGAGCCCACTCTGCTTCACCGCAAAGGTTAACGCATACAGCCTGGAGGCAGTGCTACAAAGGTCAACATGCGGTTTGGAAACGCGGAGTTAAAAAAAAAAAAAAAAGTCAAGAGAGAAGATCTGCAGTCCCCCCCCCTTGCCGTCCTGAAAGCGCGTCTGTCTCCATCCTTGCTCCCGTTGTCTCCTGATCATCGCCTCCTTGTGATACCTCCCAACATCACACCATAAATACAGCTGACCTTGACAAAGCCATCTCCAGAGATTGTGTGTGGAAAAAAATAAAATAAAACTGGGGGTGGGGGGGGGTGAATGAAAATGACGGCGGGTAAGTGAGGGGAAATTGTAAGCAAAGAGGTGTTTATTTAATGGAAG
>JARVLU010000179.1:21503013-21513296 GCA_031762415.1 Simpsonichthys santanae | reverse complement strand
GATTGTTAAAAACACACTGTGAGCACAGAATACGTGTAATGTCAAATGTTTTCTCTGAGGAAAAACGTTCAAAACATTTTTCCCTCTAATGAAACAAAAAAATAATAACTGTGCCCTGCTATTTTATGTTTTTAAGAATGATTTTTAAAAGTCAGTAAAAATAATTTAGTTCAAAACTGATTCACTCTCTCTGCAATATTCTAATGATTACTTGACTGTCGGAAAAGGCTGCATTCAAGGCCTCTTTACTCGGTTGCTCACTCGACCATTCTGTTCGCTCAGGTATTGGATTTAGCTTCGAGGAATGGAAGAGGATCGGGGAATGAAAACTAATCGAGGAACAACTTCGCACCACAGATGCAAGAGATGGAAGACAACAGACGATGCGAGTCACAAACCGAGCATGCAACTGAAAATGATCAATCTGATGCGGCCGTCCCATAATCACAACTATTATCATGTTGGGCCAAGCTTACACTAAACCTGGTTTTATTTATCTAAAAAATAATAATAAAATAAAAGCTTGGTTATGGAATTAGAATACCTATTGATTTTAGTATTATCATCAATATGCTTTTCAGTCATCTGTGAGGTTTTCTTTACGAAGAAATCAATTTTTAAAAAAATGTGTGCGCCCATCTAACATTCTAAATACATAATAAATTATCCACCTTGGCACTAGACCATTTTCTCTTCCTCTTGTCTATTCTTGCTCCAAGCAGCTTCTCTTTCCAGGTCAAAGTTGAGTGGCTTGTCTCAGCATTCAACCCCCTTCCTCAAACCCCTAAGTTCCCACAATGCACCAGTGAGGAAGCCACACAACCCCTTTTGTTCTGCAGCAAAGCAGGAAAACACACGCACATGCACGCACACACAAATCTTCTCCCCGTAGGAAGTGGCATCTTTAGAGAGTTCTGCAGCGTGCACTTGCAACGGCTCAATGTCTAAAATGACTTCATGGACTGAACTTGTGTGCCCCTGAACTGGTACGTGCATATATCAAAGTTTAAAAAAAATAAAAGTTACAAATTAGAACCTGTAAC
Source organism: Simpsonichthys santanae (assembly GCA_031762415.1). Classification (NCBI taxonomy): domain Eukaryota; kingdom Metazoa; phylum Chordata; class Actinopteri; order Cyprinodontiformes; family Rivulidae; genus Simpsonichthys; species Simpsonichthys santanae. The sequence goes on along the minus strand of JARVLU010000179.1, from coordinate 21,512,253 downwards.
CTGAGCCCCCCTCCCTCGCTTGACCTGTCGGGTGTCCTGACCCATATCAGTTTACGCAAAGAGGTCAGGAAAGGGCACGGCAGAGGAGAGGGAAAGCAAGCATGCCAGAGAGAACATGAAAGACATAATGACAGAAAGAATACAGAATGTGGGAATGGCTTTGCACCGGGGGAGACTAATGGAGAGAATCTGAAGGGAGGGGGTGTTAATGGAAATACCTCCAGCACATTCTGTTTAGCTCCAGTATAGCAGCAGCTTCTGAACGGTGCCTACATTTGGATGTAGACGAAGCAGGTATAACACTCAAATTGTATCAAGAACTTCACATGGTAGCTTCAGAAACCCTGGCATCAACAGAAAAAACATACAAATATAACCTAGCTTTATGAAAAATATTATTCTGCATTTTACTTTGAAATGCCAATCAACCAAATGCTACATGTTGGGTTTTAGTCACAAATAAAGCAAACCTGAAGCAATTTTAAAAAAATCCAAAAAAAACAAAAAAAAAAAAAAAAAAAAAAAACTCAAATGAAAAGCTTTCACTAAGCATGTCTGAAGCAAATGCAGTGTTTCATAATATTGCCATAGGTAGCATCATAGGCTAATCCAGTGGTTCCCAACACAGATCCTTGAGGAACACCATCTTTAATGTTTTAGTTTTCTTGCTCCAACACACCTGATTTGGTGATTTAATTACTTCCTTGTGTTCTGCAGAAGCCCAGATCACCCATTCATTTAAATGTGGTGTGTCAAGCAGAAAAACAACTAAAACATGCAGCATGGTGTTCCTCAAGGACCAGAGTTCGGAACCATTGGGCTAATCTCCATCCGGTTTTCTTTTAATAAATCAGAAACAAATCAAGACAAAAGAAAAAGTAGCATTCCTTGAAAAGGTCAATATCTCCCACTGCCTTGCATGCCAAAGTTTTAGACAAAAATGTGTGATCTGTTAGAGAACGTAGAACGTGTTGGGGATGTTGCTCGGCTACTTCAACAACAAATTTTAGCCCAACATTAGCCCTGTTCACACGGGATTAGTTTTACCTAGGGACCACATGCGATTTGTAATAATTACGGAGATTGTCTGTGTTGTTAATCCCGTGCGAATCGGCCATGTCAGTAACTTATAAAGTAAAAATTCCCCCACAAATTACCTACTATATTTTGCTGAACTCCGAGGTCCTGTGATACTAATCCAATGTGAATAGGCATGTCTGTGATTTGGACAGAAATGGGCAGGATCCGATACATAATTAGGCAGTTTTTTGTTTCCTGGGTGCATTTTTATTTGTTTTTGGCAATGGAGGCTGCACTGGAGTGCATAAACAACCTTTTTGTCCCAGACCAGCAAAAGCCCATCGACCCATAACGGTCTCCACAAAAAGGAAAAGGCTGAAGAGAAGGAGGACGTTACATTACAAGCGGATGTTATGCAAGACGCTGAGCGTTAACATCATATCCAGAAGATGTCCGTCAATTTCAGCTAAATCTCAGGTTTTGGTTATCCCGTGTGAATGTGCCACATAAAAAGCAGACGTTGGGGAGTAATTTATTACATGAGGTCCCCAGGTAAAACTAATCCCGTGGGAATAGGGCTACTGACTAAATTGCAGCCACTTGAGTTTACAAAAGAGGTCAACTGTGGCTGCCATCTTAAATTGGGTTTACTTCAAAAGCTAATCATTTGTTGATACTCATTCAATAATTGTCTTCTGAGAGCTTTCTAATTTTCATTCAAATCCAACAAGTGGTTCATGACATACTTTGCTAACGGGACAAAAAACACAGGCCTTTACATGATCGACTGCCTTTTTTAAAAGTGGGCAACAGCAATAAAAGTAAAGTTGTACTGAGAACTAAGCAAATTTAACACAGTCAGGGTTTCTTTGTGTCCGCTGGTTCAAAAAAATAAATAAATAAAAAACTAACTAAAACTCCACTCAGATCAGGGGGACCTATGTGGCTTCATGCATTGTTCACATAGCCAAAGTCATCGGTTAATATCATTCGGCAACATCAATATGTTTAGTCTACACATCTATTTCTTTACTGATCCTAATTTCTTAAAAGTTTGAACTGACATGACTTGTGATTTTTTTTTTCTCTACACCATCACTATGTGCTGTGTACTGTACGTCAGTTGTGTTACGGTCAACTCAGCTCAAGCTGCAGTTTTAAACCATCGAGCAGCAAAGCCGAGTCCCCGGCTGTGATAGCGTCCATTGACGGTTTCAGAAGTTGAAAAGGTCTAAAGTATAGGAGGACTTCAAATAACTGGCAGTGAAACAGTGGTTTGTATACTCAGCAGCTGCAGAAAGATGACACACACAGGAGCTGTGATCAACCAGAAGGAAAATGCTAAAGTTGACTGTTAAAAATAAAATGAACAAAACTAAGTTTATAGATGAAAAAAATTTTTTGAGAAAAGTTGGTCATTCACACATGAAAACAGACAAATTACTCAAAATTAAAAGTTGTTGGTAGTAGCCAAGGGGTACTTGGTCAAGTGGTTATGGCATTTGCTTTTAGCTTAGGCCTTCCTCTACGCATCTGATGCTTCTTTTAAACAAATTACAAAATCTACCATCAGCACTGATAAAAAAAAATACAAAACATATGCCTCCCTATTTTATTCAAAATACATTAAACTGCAGGAAAATAGACACGTAAAGAAACAAAAAATATATATCCTTAGAGAAAAATCATTGTTCCTACATTTGGGACTGCTGCAGAAAGGAACAGTTGTGTAATTATTACCTTCCTGCTACTTAAGCTGGAACAGAAAGCTCATTTCCTCTACACTTGACAAGTTCATTAGGCACTGAATCGATCCTATAATATGACTCAAAATCAATTAAATGACTAATTTAAATCAATACTGTATACAAACATTATCTTGATCTTTTCATTCTTGTTGAATCTATAAGGAGAAATGTGAGATTTTTTTAAGACAAACCAAGACATAAAATAAAAATTTAACACAACTCATTCTAGGAGGTGTAGTGGGAAAGATTACAGAAGATGGGCCTGTGACTGGAAGGTCGCTGGTTCAACTCCTCGGACCGAGACATCAAAATGTGGGTGGGAAAGGTGAAGCACCCACATCTGTCTTTACCCTCATTTGCCTCACTCTGGGCCCTTGAGCAAGGCCCTTAACCCACACCATCTACTCCCCCAGGCGCCCTAGATGGCAGCTCTCTGCTCCACACAGAGGGCTGTGGTAGCTCGGTGGTCTGTGGTTGTGTCAGGAAAAGCATCCGGTGTAAAAACTGCCAAGTCTTCGTGCAAGTTAGTTCGCTGTGGTGACCACTGAGGAAGGAGCCCCTGAAAGAGAACAGCTCATTCTGCGTGATAATTTATGTTCTGATGGTAGTAAAGCATGAAATCCACACGATTGTTTACCGTGAAAGCTCCTCATGCAGAACAAAGAACTGAATGTATTTTCATGAGATTTTAGATTAAATGCAAATTTATTATAGTTCTTGTGCTGAGAATCAAGTGGGTTAATTTACAAAAAAATAATAATAATAATAATAATGGTTCCGTTTAAGAGACAACTTTTTCTTGATGGGGAAATTCAGTAAGCTGTTAATCAACTATTCAACTAAAAGCCAAAAATATGTCCCTAAAAAGTGGTCGTTAAATTGAGATGCATACCGGTATTGGCTTTAAAGATGACAAAGAATTAAATTTTTTGTGAATGTAGTTACCGTTAGTTATTTAATAAATCATGTTTTTAAACAACGTTCATCTAACATAGCAGAACAACTGATAAACAAGTGAGGCATCTTACTCTTAAACTGAAACTCTTCAGCATATCTAACAAAGTGCAAGTCAGGTCCTCTGGATGGACTCCTACGACTTACACACAGAAGCGACTAATATAAGTTTTTTTTTACCATTTTTATTATCCAATTTTTGGCTGAAATCTGACTATTTCAATCATCCTGACATGGAAAATATTGAGCACTACCATTTTCAGCCACTAGAGGGCACTCGAGCCATATGGCAAGCCAAGTGTCTCATTAATAGGTAAAAGTGGCTATTAATGAGACATTTGGCTTGCCATATGTAACCACCTTTATCTTGCTCTGATACTCCTGGAGCAAACGTCAAATCAGCTCCATTTCGTTGCGCCACCCAGGCGAAATGCAGCTGATTTAACCATTAAAGTGCATTTATTAAGGAAAAGTTCAACGGCGACACACCTTTGCTATAAGTGTCTAGTTCCCCCCTCCCCACCCCCCACACACACACACTATAACTTTACACTGCAATCTGTGCCTTCATTTACCCATTCATTCATACAGCACTCTGCTATATATGTACAAAGACTAATCAGTACTTTAGATCAGTGGTCCCCAACCATTATTGTGCCACAGACCAGTTTAATGTCAGACTATATTTTAATGGACTGGAGGGGAGTCTGAAGGTCCTACCTCAGATAATTTTGTATAAAGTAGATGCCAAGTCCTGCATTGTATTTTACAAAGGTTTATTACAGTAGATAAACATGAAATAAAAGATGTAAACTCATTATTGAAATGGCTGCAAAGCTGCAGCTCTGCCAGTAAGGGACGTTCACTTCAGGACAAATTGAGGTCGCTGATTTGTCAATTGCTTAATTGTCAGTTATAATCATCAACATTAAAAGAAACAAACATTTGAAATATATCAGTCTTTGTGTAACGAATGAATATACTGTACAAGTTTCAATTTTTGAATGGAATTACCAAAATAAATCAACTTTTTCCATAATATTCTAATTTCATGAACAACACCTGTATTTCAAATGTACTTTTAATCACTGTGTGATTTATAAGTGCAGGATCATTTCTCATTTAATTAGTATATCCCACACAGGGGTCAGCTGTGCCTCATCCTCCTCCCTGCTCCGCAGTGATTCACACATCAGTACACAAAAGCGCAGGAACTTATGCATAGTGCAAAACTTTAATTATATTTGTGTTTTTTAATAAAACTGCCCATGACTTTGAACTTTTAGTGGCAGAGATTTTTTTTTTAAGAGCAGAAGCAGAAATGCGAAGGAACAGCTCTGACGTGAATTCAAAAAAGTTCAAGACAAAACGTGCTCTGATGTGATATTAGGAAGCTTAGTTTAAAATTAGTTTTATTTAGTTAACAGTTTTACAGTCACTCTCTGTCAGGCGAGTTGAAAAATATGCAGAGTAATCCTTCAAATGCGCAGACACAGCCGCACGCCTCCTCCCGTCTGCTCCAGACCACGCACCCGAACGCAGAACCAATCTGCGCATGCGTCTAACAGAAACTGAAACTTACCGCTTGTGTATGTTGACCTGTGTCAAGAGTGAGTCATTGACAGACGTGGTGGAGATAATCTGGTGATTTTTCAAAATAAAAGTTGTTTTTTTTTTCCCCTTTTTTCTGTGTGGCCCGGTCCAAATTGACCCACGGCTCGGTACCGGCCCGCGGCCCGGTGGTTGGGGACCCCTGCTTTAGATCACATTCATACACTGATGGGACACGCATTGAATGAGGGGTTCAGTGCTTTGCCCAGGGACACTTCAGTATGTGACTGCTGGTGGAATCGAACTCCCAACTCCTGCATTGGAGGACGACCACTCAGCCACAGCCGCCCAAAGCCGCGCTTTCAGCTCAACGTGGACGGCTCGACAGCTAGTTTTCTCACTCAGTGTGTAAAAACAACAACAGCTATTCTTCTACCTTTAAATCAGACCAGGACTTTCAGTCCTAAACCTTTCAAACCAGTCAGCTAAAACCTGAAAGGGTGAAGTCATCTATCAAACAACAAAGTCACTTTACTGTTTTCCAGGTAAATGGCAAATTGTAAAAGTCGTTCCCATTTCCAGGGACATGATTCCTACAATGCAGTAAAAGTGGACGGAAATGTCGGATTGGACAGAATTCATGGTACATCGCAATACACGACAAACTTAATAACACAAGTGTTTATTGTATTTAACATGGCAATTAATGATATTTTTGGCTGCAGCAGGCCTGCGACATAAAGAAGGGATGAGTTGAGTGGGGCATGAAACACAGCCGAGGTAACAAAAACCATTTACACATTTAAAACCAACACCGTTTATAGCAAAACAAATATTCATAAACAACACAAAGATTTTAGGCACATAAATAGCCTGCAAGTGCAAAGAAAGTCCGACTAAAATCAAAACATGAGGAGCAAGCTAACATTAGCAATCTATTCCACACAATGCGTCAGGAAAGCAGAGACAAGTTCACTGAAGACTAAACGTTTGTACAAGATAAGATGCTTCACGATTAAAAAAAGTGTTTATGAAGTTTTGTCTCAGGGAAGCTGAAGCCGTCTTATCCAATAAATTATTGATCAGAGTACTGCAGCGTCATCATCAAGAAAATATAATTGTACAACATGGTTTGTATGTCAAGCATTTATTTTACACAAGATGTTTTCTTCTCACACAAAACAACCATTACAAAGACGTGGGAATGTAGTTTGAAACTGGCTTGCATGATGCCTTCAAGCACCAAAGGTTCTGTTAAACGAACACTTTTGTATTTTTTGTATACACTTGTTCATTTTAAATTGCGGATATCATCATTTAGTTGTTCATTTTATTCAATCTACTACATAAAAAAAATAAAAGATTTTAGGTGGAAAAGATGCCGTTAAATCCTTGAGACAAGAAACACTGGGGGACAAAAGAACATTTAATAGGGCCCTGTGCTTTCTTAGCACACATTTGGTCATCCTTCAAGAAAAAATAAATAAAACTTTAAGCAATCTATACTGGTTTTCTTTTATGTCTTCCTTTTCATTGCATTTTTTTTATTGTGTCTCCTAAAAACAGTTTAAAATGGCAAAAGAAATCCAGTTGCCATCATCCTAAAAGTTCACCCTGAAAAGCTTAGCTAAGGGTTACAAATGTATCCTGCGTGTATTTGTGCAGTTCTACGTGCGCGTGCGTGTGTACATGTGTAGGAAGGAGGCTGCGATCAATATGGACCGACATCCTGGATAGAAATAGCCCTCCTTTTCATCAGGCGGCCCTCGTCATCAACCAGGCCCAGCAATCAATACAGGAAGCTGTAATGTGAGGGGATGTGGAAGCAGAGAGAGGAGACCCACTATCCTCCAAGAGACTCTCTCTGGGGCGACCGCCGCCTTTGGATGGGCTAATTATGGGATGCTCTGTGTCAGAGGTGACTGGTGAGATGCTGCACATTGAGCTAGGACAACAGGGAATGTATAAAGGTGAGTGTGATCGACATGCGGTTTGGAGCCACTAAGTCGTTTTTTTTTTTTTTTTTTTTTGGATACACAGAAAATTCAAAGTCAACAAAACTGAGCTTGGATTTATTTTAACTGTGTGTAAATTACAGGGGGAGAAAAAAAAAAAAAGAGGATGGAAAAGCAGAGAAAGCTGGTTGTAATGGGAAAAAGAAAAAAAACTACCAGTGAAGCCCAACAATGCCGCTCTCATGATGCCGACACCCCCGTCCTCAACACGTTGTCATTAGTGGCCCTGACCCTTGAACCCTGCCCAACCCCCATCAAACACTTAAAAGCCTTCACGTTTCCCCTGCCTCAAATTAACAACATCCACCCCCACCCCACCACGATCATGACTGGAGCAAATATTTGATCTGAGACAGGAAGCACTAGTTCATCTTGCTACGTTTATCAGCACGACGCGGGAAATGAACCTTAGAGGTGACCGGTGATAAACTGCTACAAACTAGACACAAAACAGACGCACATTAACCATTTTGAATAAAAAATAAAATATATAAATTACACATATCTGCCTTTGCTGCCTTTAAAATAAAAAAAGAGTGATTGCTGCAGTTTGTGTAAATTCCATATTCTGCCAAACATCTAAAATAATTATAGTTTTCTTTTTTTTTTTTTAAACTGTTATTTTCCCTGCTTAAGTAACAGATACTGTACTTATATACATTCTGTGTTTTCTGTGCTTTCAAAGGCTTACAAAATCTATGCATTTTGTTTTTTGTAATGTAAAAATTATGTAAAACCAACTGTGGATCAAGCATGACTGAAATAGAATATTAGTGGATACTAAAGGAATACATTAAAAGAGGGAAATGGTTTTTAAAAAAACAAATTATGATTTTTCCATTGCAATGTGCAATAAATATCAATTTAATCTATTTGCAGTGACATTGTGTTTATTTTCTTTGATATTATAATTTTACATTTTCTCAAGCCATTAAAACTTTATTGCAAACCGTTGTTTCTCATGTTGGTGTATAAAAATGCTAAAATGATAAAAATAAGTAATTGCTTCCATTTTCCTATATGATTGTGTATGCTTTCAAATATTTATTTAAAAATAAAAATAAAATTTTCCATGCAAAATTTTGCTTTTGAAATTAAAAGATCTTGGAAGAATTACAGCCGTTATTAGCAAGTTTACAGTTCCTTTTAATTTTATGCTCTAAAATAGCATCAAAAACAAATATTTTAAACAGATAAACATCCATTTTTTATTACAAACATTAGATTAATTTAATATCACAAACATGACTCACAAAAAATAGGATTAAATAACAAAAGAAGTGGAATTCACCTCGTTTTCATACAGGTCAATTAAAAATATATGTTTATTCTGAATTATTAACCAGGATGGACCTACACTGAAGATTAAAGCAATTAGAGGTTTTGTAGGTTTTTATTTTATTTTTTACCTGCTCACATCAGAAAAAACAAAATCAGTTTTGTTATTTATGGTGAATTAAAGTACTAAATCAAAAGAGTTATAACCACAAAGACAAAAACAATACAAAAACCCTCCAAATCATTTCGATGAAGCACAACTTTTCCTGGCAGCTGCTCTCAAGTGAACTGTGGCTGGTTTCAGCTTTCCCCTTAGCCACAATTTCAATTACCAATCATCACCGCTGCATGTGGCCTGCTCCTCAGGAGGAAGTCACATGACCACTTTTTTTTTTCCCCCTCCTCATGCTGATGTACAGAAGAGTGGTGCTGGTGTGTGTAGCAGCAGCGTGGCTACAGGAGACATAAAGCCTGAAACTGGCTATCTGAAGGCAGGGATGGGTGGGGCCTGCATGCCAAACGGTGACACGGACCAGAGGTTAATCTCACTAGGGGCCCACTTTAACCTCACCACACAAAACGCGCGCGCGCGGACGCAAACACACACACACACATACACACTCAAAACTTAAACATCTTTGAACGGTTGACATGTATGCATCGACAACTCCGTG